>CM032001.1:5646867-5934893 GCA_018804465.1 Populus tomentosa
AAGCTTCCACCTAGCCTATGATAGGCTCTACAAAGCTTTCCAAAACAGAGGAAGAAAAGTTGTTGAGGGTGTTGAGAAAACATAAGGCAGCTCTCGGGTGGGTATTGGCAGATATCAAAGGCATCAGTCCCTCCATTTGCATGCATAAAATTCTGTTAGAAGATGAAGTCAAGTCAACAGTGGAACATCAGAGAAGGCTGAACCCGACAATGAAAGAGGTAGTTCGGAAAGAACTTCTGAAATGGTTAGATGCTGGTGTTATTTATCTAATCTCTAACAAGTCGTTAGTCTAGTCCAAGTTGTGCCAAAGAAAGAAGAAATGATAGTGGTAAGGGATGCAGATAACAAACTGATAGCTACAAGAATGGTAATTGGATGGAGGATTTGCATGGATTACCGAAAGCTCAACAAGGCAACTCAAAAAGATCACTTCCCCCTACCATTCATTAATCAGATGTTGGAGAGGTTAGCCAGGCGTGAATACTATTGTTTCCTAGATGGATATTCAGGATACAACCAAAAAGCCATCGCACTAGAAGACCAAGAGAAGACAACTTTCACTTGCCCTTAAAGGTGCATGATGGCTATCTTTTCAGATATGGTAGCGTATATCATCGAGGTCTTCATGGATGACTTTTCTATATTTGGAACTTCTTTCGATGACTGCTGACACGACCAAAAGATTGATATCTTCTCCCAAGTGTAGGAGTGTCGAAGTAATAAATAACCCGGCAAGACCGAGGTCGAACCACAGGTAGGTTAACTATATAAATTATAATTAATAATAATAATAAGTTAAAGAGGACTTTGAGATGTAAGATTAATGTGAGGATTAAACAATGATAAAACAAATGTCAAGGTTAGAGGATCCACTAATGGTATTTCAAACAAGTATAGTATAAACTCTTTTTATTACTCAACTGAAAACCACACACAAAGGAGGTTCCAATCGAATGATTTGTCATTAATAGCTCATTATAAATTGTTAACATGATCATATTAATTATCTTATATAAGTAACACCAAACTTTTAAATATTGTCAGGAATTCATAATGCTAACTTATGTTAACAACAAATCAAGTTCCTTTCATAACACAGGTGTAGGTTATACCATACGATTGGGCTATAAAAGTGCCAAGCATTTGTTGTACCAAGTGTTATACAACACAAATGTAGATTAACCATTTAACAAGCAAGGTATTAAGAATTAGTAAGATAAAAATGATAAGATATGTTAATAGCAAGTTGTTTAGGATATAAGCATTGAAGTCCATATTGAGTTTATATTATACTTATTCTTACACCATTAGTGTATCATTTTCACCTTGACATAATAAATTTAGCTAAACATAATGAAAAAGAGAAACATAAATAAACAAGATAAGAATATAAATAAGATACAAGTTAACTAAGTAAAGGAAAGGAAATGAAAAGCATAGACAAGATATTAATGAAAGCAAAACTTAAGCATTACAAAAATATAAAGAGAGAAATAAAAAGCATGATCTTGATCTAAACAACTAAGATGTCTAAATGCATGGTAAATGCCTCCTTTTGTATGCCAAAATTTAGAACTATTGATTTGATGACTAATTGTTGAGTGGATGGCCACATCTTGACTTGGTGACAATCTTTATCTTCTTGTCTTAACAAAACATCATTGATAACGTCTAAATTTGAACCACCTGTACTAATGAAAGTTCTAGGAAATTGTCTCATCTTTCCAGGAAAAAAACAATTAAGGTCATTTAGACTTTTAGAACTCGAGATATGGGCTGAACACTAAACAATGTCTGGGCTACGAGACAGATGGACTTCTCCGTTGTTGCTATAATTTTGACTTGAAAATGGCCTTTTTAAATCTTGGACTCCACATAAAAGTTCTAGGCCTATGTCTTATCTTTCCATTCATATAAAGAAGACCTAAATCCAAGATCTATAGCTCTAGATATGACTTAATTACCGAACAGTGTTCCAGTTTGGACTGAACCAGCATCTCTTTTCTAAGTTTAGCCCTCTCTTTGTCCTTTCAATTTCAATACTTAAACTCATCAATCAATCCTTTCATTTATGTGATAGGCCTGTATTTAAGATGAATATTTACCATAAATTAAAGGTATCTTATATTATTAGATATGTTATTATAAAACATGCTTTAGTTAAGGAGTTATTGATACTTCAAGTGCAAAATGATGATATAAAACCTTGATAAAAATGCACTTTTAAGTACTAATTACACCCCCCCAACCAGCTTATTACTAGTCCCTAGTAATCAAAGCGTTAACATAGAAAAACAATTTGCAAATTCCATAAAGCAAGGCATTCATCATTCAATTTCCATTAATCTATCCAGATAAACAAATTCTCATTAAATTCATATATCTACTCAATACCTCTTAAACAAGATATTAATAAACATTTAATATCAATATATAGTTATGGGGCTTTACTTGGAAGAAAACAAAAATAAATTTCTAATGTTAAAGATTAACTTCCTTGGTTGAGATTATTATCTTTTTTTTTCTTTTTTTTAATATATATATATATATATATATATATATATATATAACTTAAAACACAATGCATCTTTAGCCCATGTAACGAGCTTTTGGCTAATGACTCCAAGACCAGTTGGTCTTAGGGCATTAGGTATTGAGACACCCCTACGAGCTTAGCAACTCGAGTTACAGATACTGATGCGTAGATAGTGCAATACTTGATTCCCTTAAGCTTTTCTCCTCAACCCATGTAACAAGCGTTGGGCCAATAGCTCCCAGGTTAGTTGACTTTAGGGTATTAGGTGTTAAAACACCCGTTCTGGCTTAATTGCTTAGGTTAGGAAGGCTACGAAACCAAACTTATCTACGTTTTTATTATCATCAGTTTTTTGTTTTTGTTTTTGTTTTGTTTTGTTTTTTTAAGTGATAACAATGCGAGAGTTTGTAAACCTGAATATTTCAAGAAGTATTCCGATAGACCTTATTAAGAATGTTTACTAAGATGCATCTTAAGAGTCAAAAGAACTCCTTTATTCTGCCATTCTAGTAACAACAGTTTACAAATGGTTTATGAAATAAAAAACACAGTTACTTAATTTTCTTTAAAAAAAAATCAATTGCTACCCTTTCCCCCCAACCAAAACGAGACATTATCCTCAAAACACAGTTAGTTACTAAGATGCATCACCTAAAACAACAAACATTGACAATCCTAAAACACACTTAAATAAATATAAGAAATAACAAAACAAAATAATATGCTATTAATAAAACCAAAAGACACAAGGTTTCACAAACGAAGGCTCAAATCCAATCTAAGCTTTTTACAGCTTTTCGTTGTTGACTAATTTATGCGACTCATAAAGGGATTAATTACAGGGATAAAAGATTATATTTGGTCAATCAATTATTTAGCAGTATCAGCAGAGATTATAATTTATCATGTCGAAGATGTTAGAAATTGTTGTTCCACAACTTGGTAAAAAAAAGACAAAAAATTATCATAAAAACCATTAACATTTAACAGGCCTATGGGTTTATGGTGAATGTGCAATTGGGCTCAAGAGAAAATATGAAAGATCTTTTCCAATGTGCCCAAACCACCTGGTAAAGCAATGAAGGCATCGGCATGGTTAAAAATTGCATTCATTCGATCAGACATTGTGGAGACCTGTAGTTCCTATCCAATTGTTTTTTCAATTATGTCCCCTTTTGCTAAAGCTTTAGGGACGACCCCTAAAAATTGATTAACTCCTAAAAATACAGCTATTAACACACCCTCCATTAACCCAAGGCTGCCTTCCCCATACACTAAATGAATCTTTCTCTCAGCTAGTACCTGACCAAGATGATTTACTGATTCTAAAAACTCTTTTTCTTTCCTAGGACTGGATCCACCAAAAACACAAATATTTCTTATATGATGACTTGAGGAACTTGCCATTTCTACTTTGATGAATGTATAGGTTGAGTAGAAATGAAGGGAAGGAAGAGACGAATTTATAGATGTGAAATTGAAAATGCAATCATACCACCTATATGTAGGATAGTTGTAGGCTCACTCTCTCTCTCTCTCTCTTTATTTATTTATTTTGAAAAAGCATGTGTATGTACAGGTAGTTGTGATTGTGGCTCACATCTTTCCTTGGTTTTACATCCAAGAACGGCTTAAACACCTTTTATGGGTTGGGGATAGGCTTCCCATCCAGTTTTCTTAAAAACTGGCAAACAGGGTCTTTTTTAGTGAGATTCCCAGGACTATGTTGAGCATGTTCTTTATGGAATTGTGGCCATAAATCATGAATTGCACGATGTACATCTCCATTAGGGTGCGTCTCAAGAGTCAATAGAAGATTATCTAAAGACCCCTTAGGCCATCCTTAATGAATTGTATTTTATCTTCACGGTTTACAGATACCATTCCTAAAGAATGACATGTTGCATTACAAGTCTATCTGGCACATCTGTGACAGACTTTCTGTTGTTTTGCATGACGTTTCTTTGCAAAAGTGCTTTTACCTGTTCCAAGCATGTATGAAATGAAAGAATTGGAGGACTCACTTGATAATCAGACATTTGCTTCAATTAGCCAGCGAATATCTTCAGGAATTCCATGGTTCATTAACAACCTCAATTTTTCACACTTAGCACAGTAAATTTTTGCAATCACATTTGGAGGCAAAGCGGGAAAATACTTTTTAAATTTTTCAAGGGTGGTGTCCATTTTCAAATGAGAATTTGAGATGAGATGCAAAGAAAGGAGAAAGAGAAAAGAATTGCATAAATATATACACATATATCAGTTATCATGAGAAACTGAAAGAACTGACTTAAGAGTCATGAAGTACCATTATCCGCCATTTGACCGGGGTGAGAGACTAGCAAAACAAAAGTCACATAAAAAAGAAACACAAAATAATGTGAGAAAAAGAGTCAATCTTTATATACAGGATCACTCAATTCAATAGAGTCATTTTCAATTGAAAAATTGTCAAAATAAACTTTCAATCGATGTCGTTTACCTTGAAAACATTGCCATTCTTTGGATTCTCGATATCACAGACCCGATATGGATACACATGTTTCATAATGAGTCGAGAATTATAAAGCATGACTTTTTGACCAACATTGAATGTTTTTCTCAATATTTTCTTCTCATGAAACTCTTTGATTCTTGCTTTATGAATTCTTGATTTTTCATATGCATCATTTCTTATTTCCTCAAGCTCATTTATTTGTAATTTTTGCAACTGACTAGCATCATCAAGGTTTGAATTGAAAGCTTTAATAGCCTATTAAGCTTTATGTTCAAGTTCCATAGGAAAGTGACAAGGTTTTCCATTGACTAATCTAGAAGGTGACATACCTAATGATGTTTTATAAGTAGTTCGATAAGCCCAAAGTGCATCATTAAGTCTTAAAGACTAGTCTTTCTTATTAGGGTTCATTGTTTTCTCCAAGATCTGTTTGATCTCCCTATTAGCAAGTTCTACTTGTAGTGGCAACTTTGTGTGGGATTCCATATTTCTTCATTAAAGACTTAAGTGACTTGTTGCAGAAATGTCTTCCACCATCACTTATCATAGCTCGAGGGATTCCAAAACGACTTCAAATATTTTCTTTCAAAAACTTTATCACTGTTTTGTGATCATTGTTTCAACTTGGAATTGCCTCTATCCATTCCAAAACAACTTAAAATATTTTCTTTCATAAACTTTATTACTGTTTTGTGATCAATGTTTTGACTTAGAATTGCCTCTATCCATTTTGAAACATAATCTGCTGCGACTAATATGTATAAGAAACCAAATGATGGAGGAAATGGACCCACAAAATCTATACCCCAATAGTCAAAGATCTCAATGACAAGAATAGGATTTAAAGGCATCATGTGATGTTTTGAAATAATTCCCAACTTTTGACAATTTTCACAAGTTTTGCAGAATGCATATGTGTCCTTGAACATGGTGGGCCAATAAAAAGCCACTTTGTAAGATTTTTGCAGTTGTCTTTCTTGATGAGAAATGACCCCCACATGCCTCATAATGATAAAATTTAATGACACTACTTACCCCATTGTCAGGAATGCATTTTCAAAATATTTGATCAGGACAATATTTGAATAAATAAGGGTCATCCCAATAAAAGTTCTTCACTTTGTTCAAGACTTTTGTCTTGGGTACTCCAATGAGCTGGCAAATATCCTGAAACAAGAAAATTAACAATATTAGCAAACCAAGGCATTGTAGAGACAGAAAATAAAGATTCATCAGAAAAGTAGTTATCGATTGGTGTGATGTCAAATCTTGAATCTGTTGTCAATCTTGACAAATGATCTGTGACAATATTTTCGGTGCCTATCTTGTCTTTGATTGTGATATCAAATTCTTGAAGTAACAAAATCCATCATACCAATCTAGCCTTAGAATCCTTTTTTGAAAGAAGATAATTCAAAGCTGCATGATCATTAAAAACAACAACAGGTGAGCCAACAAGATAAAATCTGAACTTTTCACTTGCAAATACTATTGCAAGTAATTCCTTTTCAGTGGTAGTGTAATTCATTTGAGCACTATTTAAAGTTTTACTTGCATAGTAAATCACATAAGGTTTCTTATCTTTTCTTTGTCCCAAGACAGCACCCACAACATAATCACTAGTGTCACACATTATTTCAAAAGGTAATGACCAATCAGGAGGTTGAATGACAGGAGCAAAAGTAAGCAAGCTTTTAAGTTTAACAAATGCTTTTTCACATTGTTCAGTCCATTCAAAAACATTTTTCTTTGTTAGAAGGTTACACAATGGTTTAGATATTACACTAAAATCTTTGATGAACCTTCTATAAAAACCAGCATGTCCTAATCTTTGTTAGAAGGTTACACAATGATCTAACATCTTTAACAGATTTTAGTGTTGGCAAATTAGCAATTAACTCGATTTTAGATATGTCAACCTTAATTCCTTTCGATGAAACAACATGACCAAATACAATGCTGTTTGTTACCATAAAATGAAAATTTTCCCAATTCAGTATAAGATTCTTCTCTTCACACCTGCTCAAAACCTTTTCTAAGTTAGTCAAACAATCATCAAATGAATCTCCAAAAACAGAAAAATCATCCATAAAAATCTCAAGGAAACGTTCAACCATATCACTAAATATGCTAAGCATGCATCTTTGAAACGTGGTTGGTGCATTACATGATCCAAAAGGCATCCTTTGATATGCAAAAGTACTAAATGGACATGTGAAAGTAGTTTTCTCTTGATCTTCCTATGCAATTTCAATTTGATTGTAACCTGAATAACCATCTAGGAAACAATAAAATTCATGACCTGCAACTCTTTCTAGGATTTGATCCAGAATTGATTTGCTGAGGCGCAGACTCGTCAGTGAACTAATTCAATATACACATAACCTCATCAGCGAACTGATTCGCTGAAACAGAGACTTATCAGTGAACCGATGTACTCAACCACAAACTCTTCAGGGAACTGATCGGCGAAGCAAAGACTCGTTAGCGAACTGCTTTGGTCATGCACATACTCGTCAGGGTACTAATTTGCTGAAACACATCCTCATGAGCGAACTGATTCGCTGAAGCACAGACTCATCAGCGTACTGATTCGCTAGACCACACAAAGTTGTTAGCGAACTGATTCCCTAGACCACAGAACTTTGTCACCAAACTGATTCGCAGCACCACAACCATGTCACCGAACTGGTTCGCTGCAACACAGACTTGTCAGCAAACTAATTCACTGAAGCACTGACTCATCACCAAACTGATTCCCTAAAGTACAGACTCGTCAGCGAACTGATTCGTTGTAGCACACAACCTTGTTAGCAACCTGATTCGCTGAAGCATAAACTTGTAAGCGAACTGCTTCCCGAGACCACACAACCTCATCATGAAACTGATTCACTGAAGCACAGACTCGTTAGTGAACTGATTTGATGCACCACACAACCTCATCAGCGAACTGAGTTTCTTAACCATATTTTGGTCAGACTTGTGTATGAATTGATTCTTTGAAGCACATACTGGTGAGCGAACTAATTAGCTAAAGCATAGACTCGTCAGCGAACTGATTCCTGATTCACTGAAGCACAAACTAGTCAGGGGATGGATCTGGTGATGCACATTCTCATTAGCGAAATGATTCCCTACAACACACAACCTTGTCAGGGAGTTGATTCATTGAAGCACAAACTTGTTAGCGAACAGATGCGTTGAAGCACATAACCTCATCAGCGAACTGATTTGCTAAAGCACAATCTGGTCAATGAAATGATTGGTTGCGCCACTCAACCTCCTTAGCGATGTGATTCGCTGTAGCACAGACTCATCAGCCATCTTATTCGCTGAAGCACAGACTCGTCAGCGAACTGATTCCTTGAAGCATAGACTCGTTGGGTTAACCTGACTTGTGAGTTAGCCCAGATTTAAAAAAAAAATTTCATTTAGTTTAGTTTGTTAAAGTTAATTTTCTTTCTATTTAATTATCAGACTTTCATGATACGTATCCTGGGCTTGACGGGTTAACTTGTTTTGATGGGTGAACCCAGTTAATTTTGGATAAACCCATCATTTTTTTTTCTATTTAGTTATCAAACTTTCATGACGTGAATCCCAGGTTTTACGGGATAACCTGGTTTAAAGGGTTAACCCAATTAATTCAATTTTTTTCTTTTTCTTCATTAGTTTTTTTTCTTCATGTTGATATATTTTTTTGATTAATCTATTTAATTATCACACTTTTATGACACGACCTTATAGCCAGACCCACATCCAATATTCTTGGGTCCGGTGTTGCAATCAGGCTCACTTAAACTTGGGTCATGCAAGTTTAATTTTATTATTAATATTATAAATATTATTCTTAGGTCAGGCGTTGCAGCTAAATTTAAGATTCTTGGGTATAGCTTTGCAGAAAAACCCAAGATTTTTAAATCTTAGTTTTTTATGATATTTTTTATGCAAAAAAAAATGACCCGCGGCATCGCTCGAGTCATGTAACTAATATATCTTTAGAATGTGTTAGAAAGGAATGGTTTTAGAAGCCCATTTGACCTAATTAGTCAATTTGGATGCTTATTAGCTTATGTATTGTTTTTATAGTTATGATTTGATGTAAGCTACTCTAAGCCCTTTCTAGTGAAATCCTGAATTGATGTAAACTCGTCCAAGCCATTTTGTAATGAAATCCTTTTTAATGGACCATTTCTTATATCTAATGGGATTTTAATGTTCTAACCATGTCCATTTACAAAAATGAGGGAAAACATCATCATAACATTTGAGTTAATATCATGTTCTAATCATTTGAAACATTTATATGCTTAGGCTTATAACTATTATCGTACTCAACATCGTGGTGGCTTGTGCTTTTTTATAAAAGGAAAAAGGTTTTTTAGTGTTATAAGGAAGAAAATGTTTGAAACTTATGAAAAGTATAAATAAGTCATCATCTAGTATTATGGTCATTGAGAACTCTAAATAGTCCTTAGAGTTCTAAAATAAAGGACTGATTATGCTAAAAAAAAGATACTATTATCCTAAAGCATATTACTTAGAGTAAATTGCATTTATACTTGTCTTCAATTCTTAATGGTCTTTTACGCCTAATACCAATGCTCTATCTACTGTAATTAGTTAAGCCCTAGGAGGACGAGTATGTTTAAGCCTATATCCATTCTAAAGTCCAGGTCACCTTTGCCACACCCAATTGCTTGGTGAGCTAACATATCTACAATACTTTTGATTATAGCCTTTGATTATTAATAGTCTATTAAGACATGTCAATGAATAATTAGGTGGACTTTTATTGGGTTTGTAAGCACCCAACAAAAAAAGAAGAGAAAAAAAAAGAGCTAAGTGACACAACCAAAAGATTGATGTCTTCTCCTAAGTATAGGAATGTCGAAGTAATAAATAACCCGGCAAGACCGAGGTCGAACCACAGGGAGGTTAATTGTATAAATTATAAATAACAATACAACAACAATAATAATAACAACAACAATAATAGTAATAGTAATAGTAATAGTAATAATAATATTAATAGTATTAATAATAATAATACTAATAATAGTAGTAGTAGTATTAGTAGTAGTAATAATAATAATAATAAAGAAGAAGAAAGAGAAGTTGATGAAAATTTTAAGACGGGAGATCAATGTGATAATTAAACAATAATAAAAACAAGTGTCAAGGTTAGAGGATTCACTAATGGTATTTTAAACAAGTATAGTATAAACTCTTATTACATAACTAGAAACCACACACAAAGGAGGTTCCAATCGGATGATTTGTCATTAATAGCTCATTATAAATTGTTAAGATTATCATATTAATTATCTTATTTAAGCAACACCAAACTTTTAAATATAGTCAGGAATTCATGATGTTAACGTTAACAACAAATCAAGTTCCTTTCATAGCACAAGTGTAGGTAATACCATATGGTTGGGCTGTGAGAGTGCCAAGCATTTGTTGTACCAAGTGTTATACAACACAAATCTAGATTAACCATTTAACAAGTAAGGTATTAAGAATTAGTAAGATAAAAAGATAACACATGTTAATATTAAACATTAAAGTCCATGTTGAGTTTACACCATACTTATTCTTACACCATTAGTGTAACCTTTTCACCTTGACATAATAAACTTAGCTAAACATAATGAACAAGAGAAACAAAAATAAACAAAATAAGAACATAAATAAGATACAAGTAAACTAAGTAAAGGAACGGAAATGAAAAGCATATACAAGATATTAATGAAAGCAAAACTTAAGAATTACAAAAAAAAATATAAAGAGAGAGAGCAAGAACAAGTTCTTGATCTGAACAAACAAGCCCCTAAATGCATGGCAAATGCCTCCTTTTATAGGCCAAAATTTGAAACTATTGATTTGATGACTAATTGTTGAGTGGGTGGCCAACTCTTGACTTGGTGAAAATCCTTATCTTCTTGTCTGAATAAAACATCATTGCTAGCATCAGAACTGGATCCACCTATATTGATGAAAGTTATAGGAAATTGTCTTAGCTTTCCATGAAAAAAAAAATTGAGGTCATTTGGACTTCTAGAACTCGAGATATGGGCTGAACACTGAACAGTGTCTAGGCTGTAGGAGAGATTCGGACTTCTCCGTTGTTGCTATAATTTGGACTTGAAAACAGTTTTCTTAGATCTTGGCCTCCACATAAAAGTTGTAGGCCTATGTCTTACTGAATCTATGTAAAAATTTGAGATCATTTGGACATCTAGAACTTGAGATATGACCCAATTACCAAACAATGTTCCAGTTTGGACTGCACCAACATCTCTTTTCTAAGTTTGGCCCTCTCTTTGTCCTTTCAATTTCAATACTTGAACTCATCAATCAATCCTTTCATTTATGTGATAGACCTGCATTTAAGATGAACATTTACCATAAATTAAAGGTATCTATTAGGTATGTTATTATAAAACATGATTTACTTAAGGAGTTATTGATACTTCAAGTGCAAAATGATGATATAAAACCTTGATAAAAATGCACTTTTAAGTATTAATCACTAAGCTAAAATGACTCCACCGTCTCTACCAATTTCTGGATCGCAGTGACATAGTTTTTTATGCTGACTTCTTGTTGTGGCACAGTACTTGGCTGTTGATTTCAGAATCGGTAGCAGCAAAGCTTTTAGCTGCTAATTTTTGAATCGGCAACATCATAATTTTGCTGCTCATTTCTGAATTGGCAGCAGCATAGTTTGAGGCTGCCGATTTCTAAATTGGCGGTAAGATAGTTTTGCTGCTGATTTCTGGATCGGCAGCGGCACAGTTTTTGCTACTGATTTCTAGATCGGCAGATGCACAATTTTTGGCTGTAGATTTTAGAATCGGCAGCAACATAGTTTGGCTGCTGATTTATGAATCGGTAGTGGCACAGTTCTCGATGCCAATTTCTAAATCGGCAGTGACACTGTCAAACCTAACAAAAAATTATTGTTGGACTAGCCTATCCTAAGGGAGAATATGAATAGAAACTAGCCTAAGGATATCCCAAAAAGGGGATAAGGACAACCTTGGTCCAACGTCCAAACACCCCTTTACATTTAAGAGGGGTATAAATGCAGTAAGGAGAGAGAAAGGGGCACTCTTTCCAAAATAGGCTACATGCTCTTGCCTTCTTCCTTTCCCTAAAAATCTGCCTGTAACAGCTGCATACCCAGCTGCATACACCGTCTTTGAATGCTAGAGAAGAAGGGTGACCAATGGGAACACAAAAATGGCTGAAGCCATGGAAAGAAAAGGAGTTCAGGCCCCTTCCTCATAACCGACCAACAACTATGACTACAACAACAACCAGCCTCTCTAAGGAGAAGACCCACCTACACCAGCTATATGTCCCCCACCTTGAGTGATTGAAGAAGAAGAAAGTTAGGGAGTTATGTTGATGACTGAAACCATGAGAGGAGAGGGAGTGTGACAAACCCGTTGTATAGTAGAGATGATAGAGAAGGAAAAACCGAGATTAAGGAGAGAACCATGTCACCAAAACTTGCTTTAAAGTTGTCAAAAACATGAGGTAAGAGAAGTAATTTTCCTTGGCTGGTTGTTGTCTCACGATTTCAAAACAAGGAGGGGATGGAAACCCCAAAGTAGAAAGTTTAGTGTTCATGCACTTATAATTTTGGAAATAATTAAATGGAAGACCTAAAGGGAATGAGATGACGAAATGTAGAAATTATGATCTTGTTGAACTCTTAAGGACATACTTGAACTAAAACAAAATGCATGATGGTGTTATTATCTTGATTCTTGCATGTATGATATAAGAACTTGTGTTAGAAAGGATTATGTACAAAATTGTGTAGTCATTGGGACTTTAACCCTATGAAACCAAAACCAGAACTATGTTGGTGTTAGTAACATAAATTTCTGTTTGTGTTTGATGAAATTGTATAATAATATGTTAAGATGATCTTATATGCAGAGTTATGTTATATGCAGCGAATTAGTTTCGCTGCCGAATTAAGTGGTCTTCAATGAATTACTTTCGCTGCCCAATTAAGTGGTCTGCAGCAAATTAGTTTCGCTGCCAGTTTGTGTTATCTTCAACGATGGAACTTTCCCTGTCAAATTGTGTTGTAAGCAGCGAATTATTTCTGCTACCAAATGGTGTTGCTTGCAGTGAATCAGGTTTGCTGCTAAATCATGTTATTTGCAGCGAATCAATATTCGCTGTTGAAATTGAGTTGTTTGCAGCGAATTAACATTCGCTGTCGAAATGTGTGTTTTGCAGCGAATTAACATTCGATGCTGAATTGTTTGTTAAGTAGCGAATTTGGGGTTCACTGTCGAAGTTGTATGGTCTGCAGCGAATTTGAAATTTGTTGCCAAAATTGAGTTGTTTACAATGAATTAACATTCGCTGCCAAATTGTGTGTTCTGCAGTGAATTTGGGTTTCACAACCAAAGTTGTATGGTCTGCAGTGAATTTGAAATTCACTACCGAAATTGAGTTGTTTTTAGCGAATTAACATTCACTACCGAATTGTGTGTTCTAAAGCAAATTTGGGATTCGCTTATGAAGTTGTATGGTCTGCAAATTCACTATCGACATTGAAATTGTTTGTAGCGAATTAACATTTGCTTCTGAATTGTGACCTGCAGCGAATTTGGGATTCGTTGCTGAAGTTTTATGGTTTGCAGAAATTCGCTGCCAAAATTGAGTTGTTTGCAGCGATTTAACATTCGCTGCCAAATTGTGTGTCCTACAACGAATTCAGGGTTCATTGCCGAAGTTGTATGGTTTGTAGTGAATTTGAAATTCGCTACCAAAATTGAGTTGTTTGCAGCGAATTAGCATTCGCTGTCGAATTGTGTGTTCTATAGCAAAATTATGATTCGCTGTCGAAGTTGTATTGTTTGCAACAAATTTGTGACTCGTTGCCGGAATTGAGTTGTCTACAGCGAATTGGTATTCACTGCCAAAAACGTGTTGGTTGCAGCGAAGTAGCATTTGCTTCTGAAATTGTGGCGCTAGCAGCGAAACAGTTTTTGCTGCCGAATTGCGCAACCTACAGCGAACCATTTTTTGCTGCCGAACTGTCTGGTCTACAGCGAGTTGGTTTTCGTTGCCGATTTCTATAATAGGCCTCCCTTGCATAAATGACTCAAATGCTTGCAACAATTTCATTATATGATGGTGTAATATGTGGAACACTTGAATGTGAATATATGGATTCTTGAAATATGTATGGTGATGAATGTGATTTAAGGATGCAAAAATACTGAATTGTGACATTGATGTCTTAGGTGATGCGGCCAAGATTGGACCATCGTCAGGACAAGGACAAACCACAAGTGGAACATGTAGGTGTTTTCCACCTTCTTCTCGTATGACTGACACGACCAAAAGATTGATGTCTTCTCCTAAGTACAGGAGTGTCGAAGTAATAAATAACCCGGCAAGACCAGGGTCGAACTACAAGGAGGTTAACTATATAAATTACAAATAACAACAATAGAACAACAACAACAACAACAACAATGATAATAGTAATAATAATAATAGTAATAATAAAGCAGACTTTGATATGTAATATTAATGTGAAGATTAAACATGATAAAAACAAATGTCAAGGTTAGAAGATCAATTAATGGTACTTTAAACAAGTATAGTATAAACTCTTATTACTCAACTCGAAACCACACACAAAGGAGGCTCCAATCAAATTATAAATTGTTAACATGATTACATTAATTATTTTATTCGAGTAATGCCAATACTTGTAAATATTATCAGGTATTCATAGTGATAACTTATGTTAACAACAAATCAAGTTCCTTTCATAGCACAAGTGTCAGTTATACCATACAATTGGGCTATGAAAGTGCCAAGTATTTGTTGTACCAAGGGTTATTCAACACAAATCTAGATTAACCATTTAACAAGCAAAATATTAACAGTGAGCAAGATAACAAATATAAAACATGTTAGTATCAAGCATTAAAGTCCATGTTAAGTTTAGAGTATACTTATTTTTACACCATTAGTGTAACCTTTTCACCTTGATATAATAAATTTAGCTAAACATAATGAAAGAAAGAAACATAAATAAACAAGATAAGAACATGATTATATAAGTAAAGGAAAGGAAATGAAAAGCATAAATAAGAGAATTATATAACATAAAAGAAAACTTGAACATTACAAAATATAAAGAAAAAGAGCAAGAGCATGATCTTGATCTGAACACCAAGATGCTCAAATGCAAGGCAAATGCCTCTTATAGGCCAAAATTTTAAACTATTGATTTGATGAATAATTATTGAATGGGTGGTCACATCTTGACTTCGTGACAATCCTTATCTTCTTGTTTGAACAAAACATCATTGCTAACATCAGAATTTGAACCAACTTCACGCATGAAAGATATGGGCTGAACACTGAACAATGTCTGGGCTGCAGGATAGATTCGAACTTCTCTGTTGTTGCTATAATTTGGACTTAAAAACAACCTTTTTAAATCTTGGACTCAACATAAAAGTTTTAGGCCTATGTCTTATCTTTCCATCCATATAAAGCAGACCTAAATTTGAGATCCATAGCTCAAGATATGACTCAATTACCGAACAGTGTTCTAGTTTGGACTGAACCAGCATCACTTTTCTAAGCTTCACCCGCTCTTTATCTTCACAATTTCAGTAATTGAATTCATCAATTAATTCTTTGATTTATGTGATAGGCCTCCATTTAAGATGAATATTTACCATATATTAAGGTATCTTATAATATTAGACTTGTTATTATAAAACATGCTTTAGTTAAGGAGTTATTGATACTTTAAGTGCAAAATGATGATATAAAACCTTGGTAAAAATACACTTTTAAGTACTAATCAGTAGACACAATGCTATGAATACATTTATGTGGTATTTTCTTTTATGAGGATGATATGTTGTGAAATCACATGAGGATCGTATGAAAGAAAGTACTAGTTATGTAAGATTGTCGATCATAAACTCGTGTTGATAACGAGATTGTAACAAGAATGCAAGACACGGGTATGCCAATATGACATAATGTAAATGTATGAATATGAAAATATAATATTATGGACATATGTATTGGGCATCTATTGTATGAGAATATTGTTTTACGAGAACTGTATCCCTGTGATGCCATGATAAGGAAGGAACATAATTACTAATTCATAAAATATCATGGTGAGAAGTGTAAAAAAAACAATTCCATCAATTTTGGCTTTGAAAAAGCCGGGTCGTTACATGGCTTATTAAACCTAGCTTTTGTCGTTACAGGGCTCATTAAATCCATGCGTTTTAAGTCTGCCCAAGGCAACTTTAGCCTCCAAGCTCCTCGTCATGGGTCTGCCTTGTGAGTACCTAGGGCTTCGTTTCAAAGCTACTCTCCAGTCCAACAAAGCCCCATGTCCTCCTTTTCTGCCCCTTCTCCACCCAGAGCGAAGGTGGTCTTTACTGATTTTGCTGGGCCATCACGTGGGGTTAGGGTTTCTTCAAATTGCAGGAACAGACCCATGTAGAGGAATAGTTCTCCACACTCTTCTTCTGCTCCTAGTGGCGACCATTCCTCTGGCAGCTCTAGACCTACCCTCTCTTCGAGGGCATATTTGGTCGAGTCTTACCCGAGTGGTTCATACTCGGGCTCCAATTATCCCACCCCTAGTCACCCGTTCACCCCTCCCTCCCAGCAAGCTTCTGGAAGGATTCTTCGTGCTTCTCAACCCTTTAGAACTACCCCTCTTCCAACTGGTACCACCTCTTCTCCACCCAGAGTGAAAGATAAGTCTCTACCTGGTAGTCACCGGAGTGCCCCTACAGAAACCCCAATAGGTATCTCAACCTCTTTGCCTCCAACTCTTATGCATCTTCCTAATTATAAGTCCTCTGCATCCTGTCACCTTCAAGACACCAACATTGGTGAACCTATTCCCATGTGGAAATTCTACCTGATTGGCTATATTGCTGGGAAATTCCTAGGCTATGCAGCTCTGTTGCATTTTATTAGGAAAAATTGGAAACACAAATCTAACTTTACAATGCACGATTCTGGCTGGTTGATATTTGTTTTTCATTCTGAATTGGAAATGTTAGACATTCTGAGTGGTGGTCCATACTTCATATTTGGCCGACCCCTCATTTTGAAAGTTATGCCTACATTTTTTTATTTCCAACCCTCTAATAAAAAAATTTGCTTTTCATCTTGAAAGTTATGCCTAAATTCTAGTGGCTAAGATGTCGACTTGGGTGAGATTCCCTAATCTACCTCTTCGTTATTGGACCCCAATCTGCCTTTCGAAGCTTGCCAGTATGATTGGGAAACCCATCCATTGTGATGTGCCCATTGCTAATATGACCAGGCTTTCGTATGCCAGAATTCTAATTGAGGTGACTTGCTCCAAGACCTACCAGCTTGTAGCGATGTTGCGATCGCACAAATTAATTACCCTAGCTTCAAACACAATACACAAGATAGCATAGAGCAAGCAAGGGGTCGATCTCACGAGGAAGGTTCATGTCAGATTTTTATGCTAGATGATATGTAATTTGGGGGGGGTTTGGATGTTATCTAAGTTGAAGCAAAAGAAAACAGAAAACTATCAAATGAAATTTAATAAAATCAGAAAATTATCAAGAGAACAAACCTTGGTCGCAAGCACACATCCACCTACAGAAATCAGAATTGATCATGGAAACAAAACTTCAATTTATATTCTGAATATTTATCTCTTCTTAACATTGGTTAGTTAACGGATCTGTCATATAACTAACTCTAACCACCAAACAACCACAGTGTTCACACTAGTAATTTAATTCAATGGCAGCTTTAAGAACTAGATAACTTGATTAATCAAGAAAACATAATTGTCTAAAGTCTATGTTTGATTTGATTGAATGTTCTCCATAAGATTAAAAACATAGTTCCACCACAATTATTAAACTCAATTGTTTCACAAGTTCATATACCACAACTTCGATTTTGACATCAAACTTAGGAATAGATTGTCTACAATAATAACTTAGAGTCCGCTCTAGCAATTAAAATAAACAATCATAGGAAAAATAAGCTTAGGAGAACAAACATATTCATCATAGAAACTGAAAAGAAAAGGTAAAATAAATCTCACAGTTCTTGAAATTCGAAGGTTTTCGTGCCCTTGCAACTAAGAAAAAGTGTTTAAACTTACATGTTTGTTGAACAACTAATCAAAAAGAAGGAAGAATGCATAATTTTGAGTTTATTAAAGGAGGGGGGTGTTTTTCTCCTCTTGGCTGGCTGCCCCACTTCTTTTCTCTCATTCTTTTTATATCCTAGGAAACCCTAGTCTCTATTTTACAAAATAGTCCTCTCTTAAGTAGACTGTTTACATTTAGGTACTTCAAGAACTATTTTCCTAAAAAAAGAGAAATAGCCTTACATGAAATCTTCAAGCTTTGACTTAGAGGAGCTAAATTGTTGAAATAAAAACTTGGATATCAGTTTAGATGCTTCGGAACATAATTTGGTCTTGTTTCTTCACGAAACCTATTTGGTGGTAGAATTCAGTTGTCATCTTTAAAAAATCATATCTTCCTCATATGACATCTTTTTTGGATAAACTTTGGAGCGTTGATAGACCTTCGAGTTAGGAATCCAAAAAAATTAAGTTTGCATCAATTTGACTGCTGTAGCTTCAGATATTCAAGTTGGAATGGTCGAAGGTCAACATTGGCAGATTACAAGATTTGACTTTGAAGGCTTGGATTTCCATGCTCTTCCTTATTTTATTTTCTTTCATTACATGTACAAAAAGGTATGGGTGTTAGCTTTTTAATGCCACTAGAATCACTTCATTTTGATCTCTAGAGCTCACACTATGCACAAAACATTGATTGAAGGTCAAATTTGCCAATTACCTCCAATTTACTACTTTTTGCATCTTTTATCCAAAAGTGCTTTCAAAACATAAAACAAAGAATATCAAGGCATTTTATATATAAAACATAGGCACAACACTAGTTAAATATGGGTGAAACTATCGAATAATATGGTTGCATCACAGCTGCTGTTAATGTGATTTTGCCAAATGGCACTCCCTTTTCCCAACAGGTTACTTATGAATCTCTTCCCTGTTTTTGTAATAGATGTCATGTTATTGGCCATTCTGTTAATGCTTGCAATAAAGGGTCCAAAGAAACGGCCTCATGCAGCTCCTACTGGCCCTGATTTTGGTAGCCCATCTGAAGAGACTGTTGCTATGGAGAAGCAACAACCATGTAGTGCAACTCCTTCTATTGATCCTATGTGCATTCGATCTCAGTCTTTTGACCGTAAAAGGTCTAAAATTGCAGCTGTAGTGCCTCTTGGTTCCAAGAAATCCACTACTCCAAAGTTAGTGCAGCTTCCTGAAGATGGTGACCCTCTTGATGTGGAACCTCCTAAGAGGTAGTACTTGACTAGGAGTAGAGCAGCTACCACCGCCAAGGCACCTACTATAGCTTCAAGGCTCCTGAGCAGTTCTGATGACACTACTCTCTCCTCCACTTTTTAATTTCTTTGTTTGTATTATAGATCTGTATTTACTAGGGAGTTTTCTCCCCTTTTTGCTTTTGTTTGTTTGCTGCTTTCTTATAGCTCGTTGTCCCCACTTTTGTGCAGGTTCCCTGCTATTTTTTCATTTGTAGATGTGCATGATAGCTTGGTTGGCTTGCCTCTTAGGCTTGTTGCTGGTTTAGCTAGCCTGTGCAGGTTTTCTGCTTCGCTTGTTTGTACCTTGCCCTGCTGCTCTTTGCAGTCCTGTGGTCTATAGCTGTGCTTAATCAGTGCAGCTTTGTTGGATATTATCTGCGCAGCTATGCTGTTTGGCTTTGTGTTGTCCGTTGGAGTTTGATTGTCTCTGCTATGCAGGATTTATTTCTCTCAAGGTTGCAGGTTGGATCTGCTGCTAGTGATATTGCTAGTTTGCTTTTGGCATTTTATAGCTTGTGTTTTGTATTGGCTTTGTGGGAGTCTATTCCCCTAGCCTTTTATGTTTTTTGGAGCTTGTTCCCTTTCTTGGTGTTTAGCCATGTTGGCTTTTAGGATTCTATGTTTATGTCTCTTGTTGCATATTATGCTATGATATGCTTGTCCTTGCCTGATGGCTGGATTAGGTTGCTAGATTTGGGGTTTATCCTCGATTTCTAGGGATTCTGTTCCTTGTATTTGTATATATCGATACAGTTGACTTGCTAGTTTCCAGCGATGTTTTATTTTGATTTATTAATACACTTACATTTTGATAATAAAAAAAAACCTAGGTTTCATCCTTAGAAGAGTTGTTGCTAAACATTATTTTATGCTATAATGGCCTATGGATAGTGACTTTTTCAGGTTCACTTATCCTATAGTACTAAGGTTCACTCATAATTTTTGTTGAACAAGGTTTTTTTTTACCTCAGTCCCAAGGTATCCCAAGTCGTAATCGTTATGAGTTGATCTACTTAAAGATGGGATCTAGTGGTATGAATGCTTGGGATATGTGAAGAAAATTAATACTCCCGATTAATACTCAAGTGTCATCGATGTATATAAGGCATAAGGTTTTGGAGTTTTAAATGGAAGATACGTTTCGAAAACAAAAGAGACCAAGGTGTTACTTCTCATTATCATTTTAGGCAATAGCTCGCCATGAGTTTATTTATCTCAAACACCATGAGTGAATAATAAAATATTTATTTTTAAAGTAGTTAAAAAGGAAAGAAAAATTAATTTTTTTTTTTGGAATGTCAGTCTATAAATACCTTTTCAATTCGGGTCGAACTCTTAATGTTTTTTTTATAAATGAGTTATAAAACCCAATGCAAATGCATGTATATGAGTGAACATTATTCTTTTATATAAAAGCAAACACATGCATAAGTAACACAAATGAATGAACAAGAAAATCAAAAATTGAACAAGATGCAATCTTTGAAAGACTTGGCGTAGATGTATAAAGACCAAAAAGACTTGAAAAAACATTGAATATATTCACAATGCACATTCATCCACAAAAACACATCACGTTAGAAAACACCCAAACAAATTCAAGCGTATACAAACATACATAATCAATATCAAAATCAAAATCCTTTAAATCTCAAAACATTTATCACAATACGCATCCAAATCAACCATTAACCAAAAATTCATTACAAAGATGTTTAGGGTTCAAAATGAATCTTCTAGGGTGGTTGGAGTTGAGATAAAAAGGCTAAAATAATGATAACTACCTATCATAAAAATCTGATAACTAAATAAAAAAATAACATTAATAAACTAAATCAAACAAAAAAAATTAAAAACAAAAAAAGAGAAAAAAAAAGTTATATAATATAATATAATAATAATAATTATTATATATATATATATATATGATGTTAAATTAAAATTCATTTAATAAAAACTAGTTTATTATTTATGCTATGCTAGGGCTAGACCAAATTTTTTTTAATGTAATTTGTTTTTCAAGCTACAATAAACTTTTTGGTATTATTATTAAATCTAGTTCATTGACTCATCTTTAAAACCTCTCGACCTAACTTTTTATTTAACTCGAGTTTTAAATTAAAACATGTGGGAGTTGCCCAGACATGATCCAGCTAACTTAGTAGATCTAAAGATAACTTGTATGACTAATAAAAATGTAGTTCGATTTAAAAAAAAAATTCAAGATGATATTATTATTATTATTATTGAGACTGTCACATATCAAACTGACTCGGGCTACATAACTTAACTCATCAAACTTGTCATCCGGGTTATGGACTCTTCTAGTTTTAAAAACTATGTTTTTTAAAATTACTTTTTTGTTCCGATGTGACCTAGTCAATTTGACAATTTCTAAAGCTACCTGGATAATTGATAAAAACATGAATTGACTTTAAAAAATATTTCAAGATGATACTTTTTTTTAATATTAAAACGATAACATATTAGATCGACTTGAATTTAACAACTTAATTTTTCAAATCCATGACCAGGGTCATAGATTCTACTAGATTTAATAACTTTGTTTTTTATTAACTATTTTTACTTAAATATATGATAACAAAAATATGATCGTATAAAATTAAGTACCAACCAAATACCAAGATATTTGTTTACGATTATGATAACCTTAAAGAAAAAAAATCAAAATAAATTATGAAAGTCAATTCAAAATAAACCAAGTGTTAAAAATAAAATTAAAAAAATAGAAGAAAGACAAAAAAAAAAAAAAATGTTTGCACTGTTCATAAGATCATAGCATTAGGTGTTTACCCTTTAAGTCATATGAATCCCTAAATTCTATTCTTTTAGTGTTGTTAGTAATAACTGCAATAACCATAAACATCCAGCTGTGCAATTCCTTGTCAATTTTTTTCTTCTTCTTTTGTGGCCCGTACACCTTCCTTGGGCCAACCTAAGTTTGGAAATACTTGGAAATTAAAAAAATAAAAATAAACTTGTAGCTATGGAAGGGAAATTAAACGTAAACTTCGTTTAACTGTCAATACACTAACCACCATAATTATATGGCATGTACTGCATTTCCAAGACGATAAAAATAAAAAATAAAAAAATCAACCGGCAAATTATGCCAAACCTCAAGTTCTTGGCGAGGAGCCAAGCTTAAAATGAATCCATCAGCTTCTGCCATACTTTGACAAGCCGGCCAATTTGAAATGCCTTCAAATTTATTGTCCACTCCGAATTTTATTCACCCAAGCAGAGAGGGTAAAAAAAAAAAGAATTAGTCTAAAAATAAGGCAAAGGAATAGACTACAGGGAAGGATCTTAAACTCCTGGTTTATAAACAAAGTTAAATAGTCAAAATCTTCTTTGAGGGAGGGGGCGTTTCTTTAGTAGGTTCCTCCTACCTATTGTCTTCATCAGAAATACTTCGCTGAATTTGTTCTCGCCTTTCTCTCCATTTCACTCCCCACACCTTGGCCTCTGCCACAGCAAGGTCCCGATCTAAATCCTTGTCTAATATCATTTTTGAGTGACTTGGGGAGAAGTCAATCTCTGGCCATTTGGCACAGTCATTCTTTACCTTCTTTGATTCATTTTTACGAGAGAACAAGTAATCCATGGCTTGCACCAATTCACTCGAGGAAGGGCGTGAATTGGCATTTTCACCAAGACACATTGATGCCACTTCTGTAACCTTCTTTAAGACAGACATTGAGTACTTGCCTTTCAGCATTGGATCAGCTAATCTTGAAAAGTTGTGGTCTTTCATCAAGGGAAGCGCCTATACTCAAAATGAAATTTTGAATTAGAAAATCGCTATAATGAAAGATGATTAGAAAAATGTACCAATAATCCATTATGAATAGACCAAAAAACATTCTCATACCATATCTAAAGACACTAAAGAAAAATAAGCAGGATGATGCAGACATCTAATGTTAATCAAGCATGGTGACTTTATTCAGTTAGTGTCTAATCCTCGCAAAGTTAAAAAGCATACATACTGGTTTTGGCAAACTGACAGATATGTAGAATTATAGGATGTGAATTACCCAGTTAACAAGATATTCTTGATGACCGTTAACCTCGTCCAGTGCTCTATGTCCAGTGATGAGCTCTAACAAAACAATTCCATAACTGTAGATATCAGTCTTTATGGTCAACCTTCCAGATGATGCATATTCAGGAGCACAGTAACCATAGGTACCCATGACCCTGGTGGAGACATAGGACTTATCACCAACTGGGCCAAATTTAGCAAGTCCAAAATCCGAGAGTTTTGGGTTAAAACCATCCTCCAATAATATGTTAGACGCTTTCAAGTCCCTGTATATGACGGGGGGATTTGCAGAATGCAGAGAATCCAATCCCCTGGCTGCACCCGCTGCTATCTTCATTCTTGTATTCCAGTCAAGAGGCTCCATATGCGGTGTCACATCTGCACATATAACATGTCATGACTTCATGCTAAATTATTAAAGACTTGGAAACGGCAAGCAGATGTTCCGTGGCATCTCTATTTATGCAAGGTATTACATGCTATCTTTACTGCACTATTTATGGGAAATATGAGTTGCACAACATGAAGTGTACAGAAAATATCTTTTCATGCGTTTTCACTGGCTTTCGCATGCTTGTCTTTCTTATTTCTAGAAGGAAGAAGAGAAAACCAAAGCATACCAGATATAATGGACAGTAAAATGAAGCAGAATCATCATCCCTTAGATTCACTGTACAAAGCTCACTGACAAACATGAAATGTTGTGACATGAATTCCAACTTGTTTACTCTTGTAAATTTCAAAATTATAAATTTCACTTGGTTAGATAAAGAGATATCTTCATGTATTTAACCTTGTTGTAAGATAGACACTAACCAACAACAATTTCATTTTTTCAGATCAGGTAATTTAATCACTCAAATGGATTCTACTGTGAATTGTGTGTTTCAAATGAGAAATTTGTAGGTCCTTCCATGAAAGAAGTTCCATCATAAGCTGTCTTGAATTTTTTTCCATTGCAGAGTCTAGGTACTCTAGGGTGCTTCAAATGACGTTATAGTAAAACCATATATTATGTTATAAGGAAGGAAGCAGAGAGATTGAAGATATACCAAAAAGGCGATCTTCCAAGGATCCCAAAGGCATGTATTCATAGACAAGAAGACGATGGTCTCCTTCGGCACAAAAACCAATCAAGTTGACAAGGTTAGGGTGATGCAGTAGGGAGAGCATGAGAACCTCCACCAGAAACTCCTTGTCGCCTTGGATACCTGATGGATCTAGCTGTTTAACAGCTACAACCTGCTACAACCGTATTAGGTGTGATCCAACAAATTCAAAAGAATTAACACGAGAAAAATATTGGGAGCAAATGAGAAAAGAAACTAAAATAGCCTCTGTTTGTACCATAATGGGGGAAGAAAATCAAAAGTATTTTGAGCAAATCGAATTTACCTGACCAGTGCTTTCTAATTTTCCTTTAAATACAGCACCAAATCCACCTCTTCCAATTAAAGATTCAGACCTAAAATTGTTTGTTGCAAATGAAAGTTCTTCATAGGTGAATGTCGCAGAGAAATGAGCACTGGGGCCATCTTTTACAACAGCTGATTTAAATCTTGAATCAACACTCTTTTTTGATACTGTTCCCAATCTTTGTTCTGTGTCGATTTTAGTGAAAAAAGATCAAACTTTTGAAGTGAACATGTTAGAAAGAAAGTTCAGTGCGAAATTCCAGAGGAGCAAATTATGTGTTTAACCATCTCAACCTACAGCAGATTACCTATAAGCGGTGGCTCTCTGAAAGCACCCTACAGAAGCACTGTGAATCAAGTACATTACAATCCTAATTTTACTTTTATTCCACTCTTAAAAGATATTTCCAGTCTCCATAACAAAACGTGCATGTATCCTGTGTAAGATTTTTTCCAAAATAGATTTCCTAGAAAAAGGCATGCACTAAGATTTGAGGAAAAATCCCACAACTGAAATTACTGATTAAAGTTGTAAGGCACCTGCCAAACTAACAGCTTTAGAGAAGGAAGAGCTTCAGTGCTAAACCAAATCAATAAAGGGATTCTCATTTTAAGTTTATTGCATCTCTTGTAAATCACATCAAAAGATTTCATTGAAGATTTTCCGATGAATAAGAGAAAAGTTTCTATAAGGTGCAAACAAATGTAAAAGAAGAAAAGAGACATATATGGAAGCAAAAACAATTTCCTGGTATATGCAGACTCTTCTGGTCATTGGAAGAGAAATGTATTAAAAAAACACTAAGACTTGTTACAATGGTTGCTGAACTAGCGTTGTTCATGTATATCAAACAATCTACTTAACATATGACAAAGGCATGGTATTTCTCTATAAATTTTTTTGCCTCTACAGATAAGATAGTAAGGCAAGTTTTCAACATCATGGAAGAATCCGTGCTCCCTTTAACAGATTAACAATTTCAGTTGATGTGCTAAAGTAGAACCAACGGAAAATTTCACTTCTTATAGAAATTTCTGGTCAGCAGATAACATTGCCTTGAAAAATGACAAATATTTTTCAATTGTGAAATTGAAACTTGCAATTATGTGATCCATGTTATCATGCATTTGATTTAGAAATATTTATCATTCTCTTGCCTTCAGATATAGCATTTACATAAATTCCAGACAATCTGGAAAGCACAAAAAAAGGACACCGCAATTTTGTGCATGATCACACTGCAACGACAGTGAATCAATTAGTACTCTAGATGAATCAAAATTCAAATTATCACAACAATTATAATTATATTTAGCAGCTAGACAATAAAGAGCACTAAGGAGCAAAACACGGTTGAAAGAGGAAGTTGCTACTACATTCAATAACATAAATCACTTGCTGAAATGATGGCTAGATTTCTAGCAAAAATGATGGGTTTTACAGTCTAAAGAATTGGTAGACTAAGGCAAACTAAGATAACATAAAAGAGATAACTCTTAAAACTATCAAATTCTCAGAGATCCACTCATCCCAAATCCGCATTGTGTTTGTGAAACAATTTCCATGCATAATCAAGATGGGGTTTTGAAATTTGGTTATTCCCATAACCATGATGCATGCCTATCAAATCAAGAACCGTAAAACTATGTAATCAAAAAAATTCTAGACACGAAAAAAAAACATCATTTAGAGATTACATCGTAGAATACATGGTTATCAGACAAAACTCACCATAAGATGGCTGTTTCTTGATATGATCGCTTTTCACCTTCTTGCTTTTAGAAAAACCGAAACAAGGGCAAAAACCCATTTCCAAAAAAACAAAACCACAATGTGATTTTCTAATAATTAGTGAACCTGACAATGGCTTATATTCTAAAAAGAAATGCAGAAAATGAGAGTTTGTTCCGTTGGGAAATACAAGCCAAAAAGAAAAGAACGAAGAGGTCTTTTTTGGGGGTGCAGGTTCAGATTATTATTTCTACACGCTTTCCTAGAAAAAAACATAAATTAAAATATAAATATTTTTTTAAAGGAAATAAAAAACAGCAACACCCTAAAGTACAACCGTACACAGTTGTTGTTTTCAATAGAATCTAGGTGTTGTCTTTAACTTCGCTGTGACGTCAGAGAATTGGAAGTGACCATTTCGTAACGTTAATAAATTATATGAAATAATTTTGGCAGGTTTCGTGGATAATTTGTAAGTTAATGAGTATCATAACTTTCAATTCTGCCATGATTGAAAATCCCATACACTGGTTTTTTTTCTATGTAACTGTTAATTTGATGTCTTAAAAATAAACCTACATCACCATTGGGTTCCTGAACTTCAACATGCTTAATCACGCAGGCATATATGAATTTTTTCCTCTAAAAAATAGGTTTGTTTTTTTAAATACACAAAAGAAAAGTGATAGATATAGTGTTTTTTTTTATGTGTAATAATTTAATTGATTACATTTTAAAATAATTATAAAATTTTCTAATTATTGATATGCTTTTTTTATGATATACCAAAACCCAGAATGTTTATGTAACAAGTTATTTAGTTTTTAATTAATGATAAATCAAGATGTCTAGTTAAACAATTTTCTTCTCCTTATCTCTGGAAGCACCAAATTAATGATAAAAACCTAAGTGCGTGCAAAACAATTAAAATCAAGAGACTTAAAAACTCTCTGATTATAAAGTTAACAACTTTATGAGAAAGATAATAAATAACTTAAAAAACCTTAAATTCCAAGAATAGATGGTGTTTGTTATTGTATTTTAGGATGATTAATGCTCTAACATATATGTAAGCTATTAAGAATAAAAACAGGTTTTAAACCGTTACTTGGATGGTTTAGGGGATATTTATATCCCTTGAACCTTGTTATTTTCAGACAAATAAATGACTGACAAATCCCTTTTTTTTTAGTGGCATTAATAAGGGACACATATCCCTTACATATCATTAATAATATGGTAAGTGTGGTAGGCCCCTTAAGAGACCTTTTATATATCTATAAGTGTAGGGTGATCGTTACCCCTGACATGAATAATTTATATAATTGTTCTAGAGGTAGGATTCACTAAATACTTAAGACCTGGGATGTAACCAAATATAGAGAATAAAAAAAGTATGAATGTTTATCTAATCCATAACACTTTTAGTTTAGATGATTGTTTAGGATCTAGTATATTACTTGGGTTCAATTGATTACTAAACCCAAGTATTTTAGGTTTAGCATCTTGATGAGCCCATGTTTCCTTGGATTCAATTGTCGACTAAACCCAAGTATATTTGTTCTAGCATCACGCCAGGCCTAAATTTCCTTAGTTTTAGCAGATGTTTTGTAAAACCCAAAAGTAAATAGTATTAGGTCGGCCTATGCTAAGAGAGAATTAAAGGAAACAAACTGGTCTGCTCTAGGTGAAAATTATAGGATGAAAACTAGGCTATCCTAGGTAGGAATTGGGGAAGGAGCAAGCCAACCCTAGGTTATCCAAAGAGAGAATAGGAACAATGTTAACTAGCCCCCAAACACCCCCACCTCATTTATGAGTGATATAAATACAAGGGGGAGAAAAAGAGATGACTTTTCCTCTTCTTCAAAAGTCGGCAGAGCCATAGCTATAGTAACTCACCCCTTTCCAAGGGAAAACTGAACCAAACCAACTTGCATGTCACTTCCTTGAGTGTTTGATGGAAGGGAGAGTTAGAGAAAAGAAGAATAGTTGAAAACATAAAAGAAAAAAGAGCATAAAAGGTCGTCTAGAATAGCAAGAGAAGGAAAGAAGAAAACTATGAGGAAGAGAAGAAGAAATAACCAAACCTTCCTAAAATTGTTTGAAAACCGTAAGTTAAGGGTGATATCATTTCCTTGGTTTGTTATTACTTGATGATTTGGATAAGGAGGGGGGGAGAAATTCAAATAAAAGGTTTAGGGTTCTTACATCTTTAACTCAAAATTTAACAGCTAGATGAGAAGATTAGAGTAGATTAAAGAATCAAAGGACACAAGTACAGATTTCACAAAAGAAATATGAACAAATATGAATGATTTTTAATGTAAGAACCTAAAGGGAGGCCGACCAAATTAAAGGGCTGGACATAATGCAAATTAATATGATAAAATGCTTTAAATAACCTTGTTAGAGTCTTAGAACATGCTTGAGCTAAAACAAAATTGTGCTTACATGTCACTAAAGAATTTGTGTAACTATAGATCAAAGGTATGAATATATGTTATAGCATGTTAATGGAAACATAAATGTGTTAGACTTGATAAAATGCATGTGAAAGATTGAATGAGAGGGAAAGCTATGTTTCGACCAAGAAATCAAGAAGAAACGTTACATGATGAACACCTTTAGAATGGCAAGAGATAGTGTCACACTCGAACATCGTGGCAACCGATTAAAATTTTTTTGGAAAAGAAAAAGAATAGATATTTGACATCTTATTCTTAGGGGAAAAGGTATAGTTTAAGGAGTCATCACCTAATATTATGGTCACTAGGAACCCTAACCGGTCAATAGAAGTTCTATGATACAAAACTAGTTACGTGAAAAGGAAGATACACTATCACCTCTTAAGCGTCCTACCTAAGGCAGGCTGAATTGCTAGTTTTATTTTATATTGCTAACAATTTGTTCTCCTCTCCTTTTTTTGTTCTTCTTTTCATGTTCCTGACTCCAGTGTTAGTGAACAGTACCTGCGAATATTTTCAATTATGGTGTTGGTAAATATTGCACAAATCCAAAAAAAATATGGTATTCCTAACTCTAACGCCAATGAATAAATCTGCAAAATTTGTATTAAAAGAAAAAGAAACTATTTTTATTTTTTTATTTTTATGTTTTTTTTTTTGTTATTTATGTAGTTCGGTCTTAAATTTTTTAGAAGAAGAAAAGGAGAGAGAAAAAATTAATGCATTATGCAACAATTTGCAAAACAGGGAAAGAAGAGGAACTTACTTGGTCGCTGTAAGCCGAGGACGATGGTGATCAAGGCATGAGGTTGTTGGCTAAAAAGAAACTCTCTCCTCCACTTCTTCTTGTCTTGTGCTACCCCCTATTCTCCTTTACATTTCTATCTATGTTTGTCCCTTTTGTTTGTCTTATGTTTCCTTCTCCTTTGTTCATTCTCGTCCCCTTCCTCTGCTCTTTTTACCTGTTATCCTTCACATCCCCTATCCTTATTGAGAAGAGAAGGTTACTGCAGCTATGGCAACATGCATACTTATGGTGCATAGATGAACTGTGACTGTTGGTGATGGCTGTGTGCTGGTGTAGGACTCAGAGAAGAGCCGACTATTTGGAATGTGAAGCAAAGCTACCTTTTTTATTATTTGTAATGTTGTTATGGCTGGTCTTAAGAGAAGTTGCTGGACTGTGGGGGAGAATCTAGTGGTGATGGGGAGAAGCTAAAAGAGGGAAGGAGAGGAATGAGGCTTTGGCTTTCTGAATGTTATCAGGCGGGGCTGAGAGAGAGGCAAGTTAAGATTGAGGCTATGAGGTTCTCTTTTGCTGGGTTTGTGAGATGAGGGAGATGAAAGGTGGTCTTTTGAAAGGATGTGAATGTGAGGTAACATAGAGGAATTAAAGTTCTTGGTCAGGGGAAGATGGAGCTTATGATCAGGAAAACATGGCGAAGATGGGGGGAGCCCGTAGGGATAATAGGCTTTAGGTTTTCTTCTTCTCCCTTTTTTGTTTGGCATTCTCCCTCCTCTATATTAATGTCTTCCCCAAGGTTTCTTATAATGGCCTCCTTCTCTTGCTGCCAAAATCTCTCTTATTTTTAGGCTAATTAGGAGTCCTTGAGATACTTAATCTGTTCTTTTTTTATTTGATTTTTAAATTTGGATAAATCTCTTAGAATTTGTGTTGAAAATTGATTCTGCTGCTGTTATAATTTTTTATATATAATATCAACTCTATTGCAATTTAGACTTTGATTCTGACTTAGTTTCGTGCAATATTCAACTATCCTAACTATATATTTTCATTCATGACATATTAAAAGCTTGACCTGTACCTTTCTAAGGTCTTAAGGCCTACCATTTTATGTCAGACTCTCAGCTATATTGGGATACTTAACACTGTTAGTTTCTGAATTAGACCAGGACACCTATTTCGACCAACCCGATTGATTCAGATTCTGTCCTTCAAAAAGATTTTATCTGACTTGGAGTCTTTCATGAAAGTTGTAGTCTTAGATGTGTAGATGAATTTAGATTTTTCACTCGCTTTATTTCGATATCATAATCCTAAGATATTCCCATTTGAATATCTAGTGTGAAAGTAGAGAATCTCATTGCGAAGGATTCTAGCTCGAGTTTGTAGGTCTGATTCAAGGTCCAAAAAGAATTCTCGTTTTGAAACTCTAACTTGGCAAAAAAACTATCACAAGAAACTAGGTCCAAAATATAAACTGCAAACTTTCTTATCTTTAGCAATTAATTTACAAAGTCTCTTCACATGCCAAACTCATAAAAATAACTCTAAAATCCAAATAAGATTAAAAACCAACAGGTCAAAATTGGGTTATAACATTTGCCTCCTATTTACAATGCTTATGGTGCAAAGGTATTAGAAAATTCAATTTCTTTTGACTTTACATAGTAAGTTTTGTAAAGAAAAATAAGTGTGAAAACCCTTCCTCTTTTCTTTTGATTGATTTTTTTTGTTTTTTTTTTAAAATGGTCTAATTGTTCCAAACAACTTGCCTGATAGTAAAATGCAAGGAATGTCGCAAGTGGTCTAATTGTTTCAGGCTACCTGCCCAATGATGAAATGCGAGGAATCTCGTAATTGGTCTAATTGTTCTAAGCGACCTACCCAATAGTGAAGAAGAAACGTAAAAGAATTTCACCAGTGGTTTAATTGTTCTAGGCTACTTGCCCAATAATGAAATGCGAGAAATCTTACAATTGGTCTAATTGTTCCAAGTGACCTGCCCGATGGTGAAGAAGAAATGCGAAGAATTTCACAAGTGATCTAATTATTACAAGCAATCTGCCTAATGATAAAATACGAGGAATCTGGCAAGTGATCTAATTGTTCTAGGTGACCTGCCCAATAAGAAGAAGAATGCGAAAAATTTTACAAGTGGTCTAATTGTTTCAGTCGACCTGCCTGATTATAAAATGTGGGGAATTTCGTAAGTGGTCTAATTATTCCAAGCAACCTGATGCAGCCAGATTATTTGAGAGTTTTACCCACATTTATTTAGTATTTTACCTATATTTTATAAATAAAATGCCTTGATATTCTTTATTTTATGTTTTGAATGCACTTTTGGATGTAAGATTAAAAAAGAACTAAATTAGAGATAATTAATAGATTTGACCTCTAATCTATGTTTTGTGCTGAGAGCTTGAGCTCTAGAAGTCAAAACGAAGTGATTCTAATTGCATTAGAAAGCTAACACCTATACCTTTCTATACATATATGAAAAGAAAAATAAAAAAAAAAAGAGCATGGAAATCAAAGTCTTCAAAGTCAAATCTTGCATTATGCCAGTGTTGACCTTTGACCATTCCAAAAATCTTGCATTATGCCAGTGTTGACCTTTGACCCTTCCAACTTGAATATCTTGAGCTAAAAAAGTCCATTTGATGCAAACTCATTGGTTTTGGGAATTTTTTAGTTCCATAAGGATTTTTAATGAGCTGTAATATAATCTACAAGTGTGGCAATGATTCATTAATGTTTCAGAATCCTTTTTTTATAAGGATTCCTTATTCATCCTAGCTACACAAGGAAAGAAGGGCTGGTGGTATTTAATGAAAGATTAGTTATTTTTATTATTTTCTTTAATGTTTGGGCTTTATTAAAACTTTATTTTGAGCTAGGATCCAAGGCTTGTTTGGATCAGGTTATGGGCTTTTTAGTTTAGGGTTTTGAGCCAATTTTGAGTGGACCTCATATAAGTCCACATAAGGGGTCCATTAGGGTTAATTTTTCAAGAACTATTTAAACTCATGTAAGCCAAAATTTCAGCAGCTTTAATGATCATTATTTTGAATTTTTCAGTTTTAACATGTGAGAGTGATTCTTACATTCTTCAATTCTTGAAAGAACTGAATTTGACTTATCAAAGATTAACTAGCTTCGTGGCATCATTCTACTTATTCCAATAGTGTTGGTGCCTTGGAACAGGTTTCCATTATGTCACACTCCTATCAGACCTATTTCAGCTTTCCAAGATCAAATCTCAATCTTGAATTGTGGGTTGCGTGACCACGTGATCACGAGGTTCACATCAGTTGGTATCAGAGCTAGGCTCCGAAACAAGGTCATATCGTTCTATTATTTTCATATATTTTTTTGTGTGCCTTAATTAAGTTTTTCAGTGTTTGCGTCCATCTTCTTGTTCTTCGTGTCTGCCTCATCTAAGCAAAAGAAAAAAAATTTGTAATTCATCTTGTTACTGTCTCTAATCATATAAGTGTGTGTGTGTGTGTGTGTGTGTGTGTGTGTGTGTGTGTGTGTGTATAAACAAAAAGAGATTTAAAGAGGGATTAGTTGAAATTTGAAAGATCATTCAATTTTTGCCGCAGAAACACAACTCTTGGTGAACCATAACAAAACCACCTGAGAATCAATTTAAACTTCATATTCAGTCTATTGGGGGTGAGATCGCATCATATGTAAAATTTAAGCTTATTTTGATATTGTTTTCTTGAGGTTTTAATTCGAGGTTCAATTCTGTTGCAGAAACATTACTATTAGTGAACCATAAGCAAACCACCTAAGAATCAATTGAAACTTCATATTATATGTATTAGGGATGAGATCGCACCATATATTAAATTTGGGCTTATTTTGATATTGGCTTTTGGAGGTTTTAATTGGAGGTTCAATTCTGCTGCAAACTGATCATATAAGGAGTTTGGGTACCTAGAAATAAGAGAACAACCTATAAATTGAGTTTTAGTGTTTTCATAGTATTGTAATACTACATATTAAATTCAAAGTCATTTGGATATCGGTTTCTTTAGTTTCCTGAATTGGGTCTTGTTTTGTCGTAACGGGGCTGTTTAGTGTTATTTCTCAAAACTTGTTTTGTTTCTGCTGATTTCGTTCCTGCCATTATACTATCATCATATTTTGATATTTGGCTGTTGTTTGAGTCATTTTCATCACTTTCGCATTTGTTTGTTTTTTTCGATAAGTTCTGGTCTAAACAAAAGTCAGATTCGTAATCTCGAATCTAAATCAGTGTTCTTCCTTTTATAAACTCTATTCCTTTCGTCGTCTTCTTGTTTTTATTCCCCTATTTGTGTCATGTATTCACCAAGGGAGAGGGAACAGAGGAGGATTGTAGATCAACGATGCAAAAAACTAAGTCATGGTTTGGGGGTTTTAGAACGAGAAGTTGATAAGTGTAAAAGATTATTCTATGATCTTCAAGCGTTATAGGAAAAAGAGGTACAACACCAAAAGGATGAAAGACAAAGGAGAGTCGTTGTGGTTACATTCAAAAGTATGTAAGCAAGTGGTTAGTACGAGTTGCTTATTTGAAATTCTTGTTAGTCACTACTTCTATACAGTGTTGTTGGAAAAAGGTGTTAGCAATAAGGGGATTTCAAAGGCTTAAACAAAAGGCTACTGAAGTCGCTATTAATCCTATTCAAGATTCGAGGGTGAATCTTCTTGAAGAGGGAGGGAATGATACAGTTCAGCCCTATGATACGACCTAAGTAAGGTCAGATTCAGATTTTGGTGTAAAAAGCGCAACAGTCCAGGTTTACGGCAACAATCATAATTCTCAATCCGATCGTTGGATTGGGCTAATATTTTATGTGGACTCTCCAAACATGTTTTACTACTTTGGGTTAAAAATTTAGGTCAATCGGTGTTTGGGAAGGAACCGCAATACTGGTCAACGTAGGCTGTACGAATTTTGTTATTTACTTCCATTTAACTTGTGGACTTCCTATTTGGTTAGGATTCTTTTCCTACAAGGATGTGGTAGCTGGTTTTGGGAATTTCCTAGTTCCACAAGGATCTTTAATGAGCTGCAATATAATCTACAAGTGTGGTAGTGATTCATTAATGTTTTAGAATCCTTTTCTTATAAGGATTCCTTATTCATCCTAGCTACACAAGGAAAGAAGAGCTGGTGGTATTTAATGAAAGATTAGTTATTTTTATTATTTTCTTTAATGTTTGGGCTTTATTAAAACTTTGTTTTGAGCTAGGGTCCAAGGCTTGTTTGGATCAGGTTATGGGCTTTTCAGTTTAGGGTTTTGGGTCACTTTTGAGTGGACCTCATATAAGTCCATATAAGAGGTCCATTAGGGTTAATTTTTCAAGAACTATTTAAACTCATGTAAGCCAAAATTTTGGGCAGCTTTGATGATCATTATTCTGAATTTTTCAATTTTAACGTGTGAGAGTGATTCTTGCATGCTTCAGTTCTTGAACGAACTGAATCTAACTTATCAAAGATTAACTGGCTTCGTGGCGTCATTTTACTCATTCCAATAGTGTTGGTGCCTTGAAACAGGTTTCCATTATGTCACACTCCTATCAGACCTATTTCAGCTTTCTAGGATCAAATCTTAATCTTGAATTATGGGTTGTGTGACCACGTGATAATGAGGTTCACATCAGATTACATTGAACAAGCTAATGCAGTTGATAGAGCATTCAATAAAGAATCTCAGTGTAAGTATGATCCCTTTTCCAACACATACAATCCTGGATGGAGAGATCATCCAAACTTACGCTATAGAAACTGCCTTAACAAGGCAATCAAGGCCAATAGTTCTATGGATTTCAATCCCAATAAAATTATCAAGCGAGATAGCCCCTTGTATTCACAAATTCCAATGTTATGGGGTCATCGAGTGATGATCTTCGTAAGATGATGAAAACCTTGGCTTCTAATACAGTGACATTGCAACAAAATGTCATGCCTTTTCAACAGGAAACAAGGTCAAGCATTCATAACTTAGAGAAGCAAATGGGGCAAGTAGCTTTAAGTTTAAGGAAATTAAAGGCACAAATGAATGAAAAGTTGCCCTCCCAAGCATTGAATTCAAAAGAGAATGTTAGTGTGATTGACACGACTAAAAGATTGATGTCTTCTCCCAAGTGTAGGAGTGTCGAAGTAATAAATAACCCGGCAAGACTGGGGTCGAACCACAGAGAGGTTAATTGTATAAATTATAAATAACAAGACGACAACAACAACAACAACAATAATAACAACAATAATATTAATAGTAGTAGTAATAATAATAATACTCAGTACGTGGCGTTGTTATACCTGAGAATAATCTAAAAGATCGGGTCACAGGTTTCTAGCCTATATACTGATTTTATGAAAAGATCAAAGAGATATATTATATAATATAAATATATTTCTGATGCGAATGAACCAGGCAAGACCAACAATGTCAGGATCCTTGATCAAACACATAGCATACTTAACGTACATAAAATATAATAAAAATATAAATAATAATAATAATAATAATAATAATAGTAGTAGTAGTAGTAGTAATAAAAAGAAGAGGAGGAAGAAATTAATGAGAACTTTGAGATGGAAGATTAATGTAAGGATTAAACAATGATAAAAACAAATGTCAAGGTTAGAGGATCCACTAATGGTATTTCAAACAAGTATAGTGTAAACTCTTATTATTCAACTGGAAACCACACACGGAGGAGGTTCCAATCGGATGATTTGTCATTAATAGCTCATTATAAATTATTAACATGATCATATTAATTTTCTTATTTGCATAACACCAAACTTTTAAATATTGTCAGGAATTCATGATGTTAACTAATGTTAACAACAAATCAAGTTCCTTTCATAGCCCAGGTGTAGGTAATACCATATGATTGGGCTATGAGAGTGCCAAACATTTGTTGTACCAAGTGTTATACAACACAAATCTAGATTAACCATTTAACAAGCAAGGTATTAAGAATTAGTAAGATAAAAAGATAAGACATGTTAATATTAAACATTAAGGTCCATGTTGAGTTTACACCATACTTATTCTTACACCATTAGTGTTACCTTTTCACCTTGACATAATAAACTTAGCTAAACATAATGAAGAAGAGAAACATAAATAAACAAAACAAGAACATAAATAAGATACAAGTTAACTAAGGAAATGAAAGGAAATGAAAAGCATAAACAAGATATTAATGAAAGCAAAACTTAAAAATTACAAAAAATATAAAGAGAGAAATAAAGAGCATGAACTTGATCTGAACAACCAAGCCTCTAAATACATGGCAAATGCCTCCTTTTATAGGCTAAAATTCAGAATTATTGATTTGATGACTAATTGTTGAGTGGGTGGCCAACTCTTGACTTTGTGAAAATCCTTATCTTCTTGTCTGAATAAAACAAAAATGTTAGCATCAGAAATGGGTCTATTGGAAAACATGAAAGTTGTAGGAAATTGACTCAGATTTCCAGGAAAAAAAAAATTGGAGGTCATTTGGATTTCTAAAACTCTAGATATGGGCCAAACACTGAACAGTGTTAGGGCTGCAGGACAGATTCGGACTTCTCTGTTGTTGCTATAATTTGGACTTGAAAACGGCCTTCTTAGATCTTGATGAAAACATGAAAGTTGTAGGCCTATATCTTACTAAATCTGTGTAAAAAGTTGAGGTCATTTGGACATCTAGAACTCGAGATATGACCCAATTACTGAATAGTGTTCCAGTTTGGACCGCACCAACATCTCTTTTCTAAATTTGGCCCTCTCTTTGTCCTTTCAATTTCCATACTGAACTCATCAATCAATCCATTGATTTATGTGATAGGCCTGCATTTAAGGTGAATATTTATCATATATTAAGGCATTTTATAATATTAGACTTGTTATTATAAAACATGCTTTAGTTAAGGAGTTATTGATACTTTAAGTGCAAAATGATGATATAAACCCTTGATAAACATGCACTTTTAAGTATTAATCAGTGATCATGCTGCGAAGTGGGAAAAAACTTAAAGAGCAAAGGTCGAAACAAATTGAGATGGAAGAAAAAGAGGAGATAGACATCGAACTGAGTATAAAGAAGAAACACCCTTCTCCTCTATAAAATGAAACAACGAACAATACTCCAAAGGTAAGTCCTAATTCAATGAATTTTGGTTTTAAGATAATTCCCCCTTTCCTGTGAGTTCTTCTAGGTCTAAGAAAGAGAACAAAGAAAAAGAGATTTTAGAGGTTTTCAAGAAAGTGAAACTCAACATTCCTTTGATTGATGTTATCAAGCAAATTCTCAAGAATGTCAAATTCTTGAAGGAGTTGTGTACTACCAAGAGAGCTTACAAGTTAAAAGGTTACAAAACGGTAAGTATGGGTGAAGTTGTATCTGCTGTTGTTCAAAAGAATCTACCTATGAAACAAAAAGACCCAAGTATGTTTACTATCCCATGTGTTATTGGTAATGCTAGTTTTAAAAGAGCCTTATATGATTTAGGTGCATCCATTAGTGTTATGCCTAAACATATTTATGATTATCTTAGTCTTAAGCCTTTAATTAAAACTAGCATTGTAATACAACTTGCACATAACAGTTTTGTTTATCCACTTTGTGTGATAGAAGATGTCCTAGTTAAGATTGATAGTTTGTTATTCCATGCAACTTTTATATTTTTGATATGGAATGTGATTCTTGTAAACAACACTCTTATACTATTTGGGAGATTATTCTTGAAAACTACCAATACAAAAATTGATTGTCGTAAGGATACTTTGCCACGAAAGTGGGAGATGAAAAAATTGAATTTAATTTTCATGATGCAACGAAATATCCCTACAACAATGTTTATTCTATCATAGGCTATGACCAAGCTGATAAGTGTGTGCAGCAAGTTTTTTAATTTGACTATAACGATGGATTAAGCATGGCTTTGAGTTATGGCTATGATTTTACCAAGATAGAAGAGATGGAAAGGCACATATGAGTTCCCCTAAATGTGTAGCAATCAGCATTGGCTTTGCAAGCTTTGCAAACTGTTCCCCATGGTAATATCTTTGTTGAATTAGTACTTTCACATAAAAAGCTTTTGCCATCTATTTTACAGGCCCTCAAGTTAGAATTGAAAGCTTCGCCCAATAATTTGAAGTATGTATTCATTGGCAATAACAATAAACTTCTCGTTATCATAGAAAAAGGTTTGACAAGTGCGCAAAAGAAAAAACTTGCGAAGTTACTTGATTAGTACTTAAAAGTGCATGTTTATCAAGGTTTTATATCATCATTTTGCACTTGAAGTATCAATAACTACTTAACTAAAGCATGTTTTATAATAACAAGTTTGATACTATAAGATACCTTAATTTATGGTAAATGCTCATCTTAAATGCAGGCCTATCACATAAATGATCATCTTAAATGCAGGCCTATCACATAAATGAAAGGATTGATTGATGAGTTTAAGTATTGAAAGTGAAAGGACAAAGAGATGGCCAAACTTAGAAAAGAGATGCTGGTGCAGTCCAAACGGGAACATTGCTCGGTAATTGGATCATATATGGAGCTCTAGATCTTGGATTTAGGTCCATTTTATATGGATGGAAAGGTAAGACATAGGCCTACAACTTTCATGCGGAATCCAAGATTTAAAAAGGTTGTTTTGATGTCCAAATTGTAGGAACAACAAAGAAGTCCGAAGCTGTCCTGCAGCCCAGACACTATTTAGTGTTCAGCCCATATCTTGAGTTCTAGAAGTCCAAATGACCTCATCTTTTTTTTTGTTGGAAAGCTGAGACAATTTCCTAGAACATTCTTAAGGATTCTGGGCAAATTATGATGTTAGCAATGACATCTTGTTCAGACAAGAAAATAAGGATTGTCACCAAAGTCAAGATGTGGCCACCCACTCACCAATTAGTCAACAAATCAATAGTTCCAAATTTTGGCCTATAAAAGGAGGCATTTACCATGTATTGAGGCATCTTGGTTTCTAGATCAAGATCATGCTCTTGCTTTCTCTCTTTGTATTACTTATGTTTTGCTTTCATTAATATCAAGTTTATACACTTCATTTCCTTTCCTTTATTTAGTTAACTTCTTTCTCATGTATGTTCTTATCTTGTTCATTTATGTTTCTTTCTTTCAATATGTTTAACTAAGTTAATTATGTCAAGGTGAAAAGGGTACACTCATGGTGTAAGAATAAGTCTAATATAAACTTAACATGGACCTTAATGTTGGATACTAATATATTTTATATTTGTTATCTTGTTCACTTTTAATACTTTGCTTGTTAAATGGTTAATCTAGATTTATGTTGTATAACACTTGGTACAACAAATACTTGGCACTTTCATAGCCCATACTGTATGGTATAACCGACACCTAAGCTATGAAAGAAACTTGATTTGTTGTTAACATAAGTTATAATCATGAATGCCTGACAACATTTACAAGTATTAGCATTATTCGAATAAGATAACTAATGTAATCATGTTAACAATTTATAATCTGATTGGAACCTCCTTTATGTGTGGTTTCCAATTGAGTAATAAGAGTTTATACTATGCTTGTTTGAAGTACCATTTGTGGATCCTCTAACCTTGACATTTTTTTTTTATTATTGTGTAATCCTTACATCAACCTTACCTCTCAAAGCTCTCATTATTATTACTATTACTATTATTGTTATTATTGTTGTTATTGTTGTTGTTGTTGTATTGTTATTTATAATTTATACAATTAACCTCTCTGTGGTTTGACCCCGGTCTTGCCGGGTTATTTATTACTTCGACACTCGTACACTTGGAAAAAGACATCAAGCTTTTGGTTGTGTCAAGTTTTTGGCGCCGTTGCCGGGGAGGTAAATTCTTGTATAAATTATAATATTTATTTTCTCTTCTCACTTTTCAATTCTTTTTCTAACTCTTGTTTCTTTTGTTTTGTTTTGTTTCTTCTTCTTCTCTTTTCTTCCTTTTATTCTCTTCTTACACGTGCATGAGAGTTTGGTCACGTACATTAAGTGGTCGACTTTGTAGGGTATCCTCATCATTTTTAGAAAATATAGCTGAAGAAGATAATCAATCGCTTCAAAATGAGAATAATGGGAATAACCGTATGATAACACTTAGAGATCACATGAATCCCATAAGAACAAATGCACCCTCATGCATAGTTTTCCCTCCTGATGCATCTCATTTTAATTTTAAGCCAGACATTATTCAACTTTTACCATCTTTTCATGGCTTAGACTTAGAGAATCCATACTTGCATTTAAGGGAATTTGAGGAGGTCTGTAATACCTATAATGACTCAAATTGTAGCATGAGCACCATTAGATTAAAGCTTTTTCCTTTTTCATTAAAAGATAAAGCTAAAACATGGCTACAAAATTTGAGACCAGGATCTATTCGTGCTTGGGATGAAATGCAACAACAATTTTTAAAGAAGTTTTTTCCGTCTCACAGAACAAACTCTTTCAAAAGACAAATCATCACTTTCACTCAAAAGCCAGGAGAAACATTTTACCAATGTTGGGATAGGTATCGAGATTTACTTAATACTTGCCCTCATCATGGTTTTGAAACATGGAGATTGATTTCATATTTTTATGAAGGTTTAACACCTAGAGATAGGCAAATGGTTGAATTGATGTGCAATGGAACTTTCGAAGATAAAGACCCTAATGAAGCAATGGAGTACCTAGACTTGCTAGCTGAAAATGCTCAAAATTAGGACACCACAGGTACTTATGAGGCACCAAGTAAAACTCAACCTCATACATCTAGTGGAGGTATGCACAACCTTAGGGAAGATCATGACCTCCAAGCGAAGTTTTCATCTTTAGCTAGAAAAGTCGAAGCACTTAAATTGAAAAAGAGTGGTCAATTAAAATCTGTTCAAGACATTGTGTGTCAAATCTGTGAAACCAATGAACACTTAACAAATGATTGTCCAACTTTGCCTTCTTTTAGGGAATGCCTCCATGAACAAGCCCATGCTTTAAACAGTTTCCAAAGGCACAACCATAACCCATACTCACAAACGTATAACCCTGGTTGGAGAAATCACCTAAATTTTAGTTGGAAGAGTGATAGCAATAATGCACAAACTTCACAGCCACTGTTTCAAGCACACCATAATTTCCAAAATTCTCATGGATATGCACCTCCTTATGCTCCACCTCCTAGAAGAAATCTTGAGGAAACATTGCATGCATTCATTGAAAAGCAAAAGGCAATTAACAATCAACTTGCTCAATGTATGATAGATTTTAAAGATACTCTTGCAAAGTTAACATCTGCTCTTAGTTTCCAAGAGAAAGGTAAGTTTCCATCTCAACCACAGCAAAATCCAAAGGGGCAATACAATGCAAATGCGAGTAGTTCTGGAAGCCAACACATGGATCAAGTCAAATCAGTCATCACTTTTCGTAGTGGCAAGGTTATTGAAAAACCCATTCTTGAACCTTGCGAGAAAGATGATGAGTCTATCTCTGAGGGTAAGGAAGGGGTTGAACCTGAACATTGCAAAGAAAAGGTTGATTCCCCGCCAGAACTTCCATTTCCTCATGCCATGACCAAATAAAGAAAAGTCAATCACAACTCTGAAATCTTTAAAACTTTTAAACAGGTAAGGATCAATATACCTTTGTTGGATGCTATTAAACAGGTTCCTTCCTATGCTAATTTTTTAAAAGATCTGTGCACTGTGAAGAGAAAACTAAATGTGAGAAAGAAAGCCTTTTTAGCCGAACAAGTGCCATTCTTCAGAACAATAATGCCTTGAAATATAAAGACCCTGGTTGTTCTACAATTTCTTGCTTTATTGGAGAACATAAAATTGAAAGAGCCTTACTTGATCTTGGAGCTAGTGTGAATTTACTTCCATATTCAGTCTTTCAAAGTCTCAATCTAGGTGAGTTAAAACCAACTTCTGTAACTCTTTTACTTGCTGATAGATCTGTAAAAGTGCCTAGAGGAATAATTGAAGATGTGTTAGTACAAGTCGATAGATTCATTTATCCTATGGATTTTATTGTCTTGAACACGCAACCTGTTAAAGCATGTAATTCATTTCCTGTTATTTTAGGACGTCCGTTTCTTGCAACTTCTAATGCATTGATTAATTATAGGAATGGACTAATGAAGTTATCTTTTGCAAACATGACATTGGAGATGAATATTTTCAACATTTACAAGCAGCCTGGAGATGATAATGATTTACAAGAAGTAGATCATATTGAAGAATTAGTTCATGATTAACTTGAATCTACTTTGATTAAAATTGAGTTGGATGAATCTGAAGATTTGCAAATAATTTATTCTCAGGAAGAAATCACGGATGAAAAAGGCACCAAAAATATTGATGTTGATCTTTTGTCAAGAGTGACAATAGATTTGACATCTGACAGCCCACCAATCGATGATTACTCTCCTGACGAATCCTCACTTTCTCTTAGTTCAATGCCTTGGTTTGCTAAAAATATCAACTTTCTTGCTTTAGGAGATTTGCCAGCTCATTGGAGTACTGAAGACAAAGGAAAGTTTTTGAACGAAGTGCAGAACTTTCATTGGGATAACCCTAACTTATTCAAATATTGTCCTGATCAAAATTTTCAAAGATGCATTCCTGACAATGAGGTAAGTAGTGTCATTAAACTTTGTCATTCTGAAGCATGTGGGAGTCAATTCTCATCAAGAAAGACGACTGAAAAAATCTTACAAAATGGATTTTATTGGCCCACCATGTTTAAGGACACACATGCATTCTGCAAAACTTGTGAAAATTGTTAAAAAATTGATACTGGTCAAAAAGTTTTGCTTTATAATTCTCGACTCCATTTATTTCCTGAAAAAATAAGATCACGATGGAGCGGTCCATTTATTTTGAAACATATGTAACCTTATGGGGCCCTTGATATTGAGAATTCAAAGAATGACAATGTTTTGAAGGTAAATGGACATCGTTTGAAAGCTTACTTTGATGAGTTTCCTAGTGAAAATGAATCCATCGGTTTGAATGATCTTGTAGATAAAGGTTGATTATTTTGTTTTTCTCATATTTTTTTTGTGTTCCTTTTTGGTGTGACTTTTGTTTTGCTAGTCTCTCTCTCATCCCAGTCAAATGGCAGATAACGGTACTCCATGACTTAAGTCGGTTCTTTCAGTTTCCCAAATAACTGATATCTGTATACATTTTTACAATTCTCTGCTCTTTCTCCCTTCTTTGAATTTTTTTCCCAGTTCTCATTTGAAAATGGACACCACTCTTGAAAAGATGAAAAGGTATTTTCCCGCTTTGCCTCCAAATGCGATTACAAAAATTTACCGTGCTAGGTGTGCAAGATTGAGGTTATTAATGAATCATGGAATTCTTGAAGATATTCGTTGGCTAATTGAAGCAAAGGTCTGATTATCAGGTGAGTCCTCCAATTCTTTCATTTCACACATGCCTGGAATAGGTACAAGCACTTTTGCAAAGAAACGTCGTGCAAAATGACTGAAAGTCTGTCACAGATGTGCCAGATGTACTTGCAATGCAACATGTCGTTTTTTAGGAATGATATCTGTAAACCGTGAAGATAAGATAGAATTCATTAAGGATGGCCTGAGTAAGGGGTCTTTAGATAATCTTTTGTTGACCTTTGAGATGCATCCTAATGGAGATGTGCATCATGTAATTCATGATTTATGGCCACAATTCCATAAAGAACATGATCGACTTAGTCTTAGGAATTTGACTAAAAAAGACCCTGTTTGCCAGTTTTTAAGAAAACTGGATGGGAAGCCTATCCCCGACCCATAGAGGGCATTTAAGCCGTTCTTGGACATAAAACCAAGGGAAGATGTGAGCCACAATCACAACTACCTGTACATACACATGTTTTTTCAAAATAAATAATTTATAAAGAGAGAGAGAGAGAGAGAGTATGTGAGACTACAGCTGGCCTACATATAGGTGGTTTGATTGCATTTTCAATTTCTCATCTATAAATTCTTCTCTTCCTTCCCTTCATTTCTACTCAACCCATACATTCATCAAATATAGAAGTGTGTAGAAATGGCAGGTTCCTCAAGTCATCAAATAAGAAATATATGCGTTTTTGGTGGATCCAGTCCTGGAAAAGAAAAAGAGTTTTTAGAATCATCTTGGTCAGGTACTAGCTGAGAGAAAGATTCATTTAGTGTATGGGGGAGGCAGCCTTGGGTTAATGGGAGGTGTGTCAATGGCTGCAATTTTAGGAGGCAGTTAAGTTTTGGGGGTTGTCCCCAAAGCTTTAGCAAATGGGGAAATCATTGGAAAAACAATTGGAGAGGAACTACAAGTCTCTACAATGTCTGATCGACTGAACGCCATGTTTAGCCATGCTGATGCCTTCATTGCCTTACCAGGTGGTCTAGGCACATTGGAAGAGATCTTTCATATTTCATCATGGGCCCAACTGCACATTCACCATAAACCTATAGGTTTGTTAAATGTTAATGGTTTCTATGATAATTTGTTGTCTTTTCTTGATCAAGTTGTGGAACAGGAATTTCTAACATCTTCGGCACGACGAATCATAATCTTTGCTGCTACTGCTGAACAATTGATTGACCAACTACAATCTTTCATCCCTGTCATTGATCCCTGCATGAGTCGCCTAGATTGGTCAACTACAGAAAGCCATAAAAAGCTTAGATTAGATTTGAGCCTTCATTTGTGAAACCTTGTGTCTTTTGGTTTTATTAATAGCATATTATTTTGTTTGGTTACTTCTTATATTTGCTTAAGTGTGTTTCAGGTTTGTCAGTGTTCGTTGTTTCAGGTGATGTCTTCTATACTCTATCTTTCTACCTTAGGACATTGAGGACAATGTCTCGTTTGGGTTGGGGGGAGGGGGTAGTAGTTAAAAAAAAAAAACTAACTTGCTAATTGTTTTTGCTATTTGACAAAATTGTTATTAGGATGGCAGAGTATGGAGTCAGTTTTATTAACTCTTGAGACGCATCTTAGTAAGTATCCTTATTAGGATGGCAGAGTAAAGAGGAAATTTTATTGACTCTAGAGACGCATTTTAGTAAGTATCATTACCAAGGTCTATCATAATACTTCTTGAAATATTCAGATTTACAAACTCTTGCATTGTTATCACTTGATTCTGCTTCATATACTCATTTAACAAGTATTCTTAAACCTTCATTTTCACACACACACTTTAACATATGATTGTGGGTTGCACGTTTGATTATTACATTATTTATGTTCTTTAGTTGAAGGTAACAACTAAGGGAAAGGGATAGTATATAATTTGCAAAAAAAAAAAAAGATAATATTGATGATAATAAAAACATAGATAAGTTTGGTTTCGTAGCCTCCCTAACCTAAGCAATTAAGCCCGAAGGGGTGTTTTGACACCTAATACCCTAAAGTCAACTGACTTGGGAGTTATTGGCCCAAAGCTTGTTACATGGGTTAAGGAGAAAAGCTTAAGAAAATCAAACATTGCACTATCTACATATTAGTATCTGCAACCCGAGTTACTAAGCTTGTAGGGGTGTCTCAACACCTAATGCCCTAAGACCAACTGGTTTGGGAGTCATTAGTCGAAAACTCGTTACATGGGTTAAAGATACATTGTGTTTTAAGTTATATATGCATATAAATAAATAAAAAGAGAAAAAATGGAAAAAAAAGATTAAAAAAAGGAAAAAAAAGAAGAAAAAGAAAAAGAAAAAGAAATAATAATCCCAACCCAAGGAAGTTCACCTTAAACATTTGAACATAATATTGTTTTCTTCCAACAAAAACCCCATCATCTATGTTTTCATTTATTGAGCACATAAAAAGAAGGTTTATAAATATCTTGTTTAAGAAATATGAAGCAGCAATATATATTTAATGAGAGTTTGTTTATCTGTATAGATTAATGGAAGTTTAATGATGAATACCTTGCTTTGTGGAACTTGCAAATTGTTTCTCTATTTTAACGCTTTTGATTACTAGAGACTAGTAATAAGCTGGTTGGGGGGTGTGATTAGTACTTAAAAGTGCATGTTTATCAAGGTTTTATATCATCATTTTGCACTTGAAGTATCAATAACTCCTTAACTAAAGCATGTTTTATAATAACAAGTTTGATACTATAAGATACCTTAATTTATGGTAAATGTTCATCTTAAATGCAGGCCTATCACATAAATGAAAGGATTGATTGATGAGTTTAAGTATTGAAAGTGAAAGGACAAAGAGATGGCCAAACTTAGAAAAGAGATGCTGGTGCAGTCCAAACGGGAACATTGCTCGGTAATTGGATCATATCTGGAGCTCTAGATCTTGGATTTAGGTTCATTTTATATGGATGGAAAGGTAAGACATAGGCCTATAACTTTCATGCGGAACCCATGTTAAAAAAGGCCGTTTTGAAGTCCAAATTATAGGAACAACGAAGAAGTCTGAAACTGTTCTACAGCCCAGATACTATTTAGTGTTCAGCCCATATCTTGAGTTCTAGAAGTCCAAATGACCTCATCTTTTTTTTGTTGTAAAATTGAGACAATTTCCTAGAACATTCCTGAGGATTCTAGGCAAATTATGATGTTAGCAATGATGTCTTGTTCAGACAAGAAGATAAGGATTGTCACCAAAGTCAAGATGTGGCCACCCACTCATCAATTAGTCAGCAAATCAATAGTTCCAAATTTTAGCCTATAAAAGGAGGCATTTACCATGTATTGAGGCATCTTGGTTTCCAGATCAAGATCATGCTCTTGCTTTCTCTCTTTGTATTGCTTTTGTTTTGCTTTCATTAATATCAAGTTTATGCACTTCATTTCCTTTTCTTTATTTAGTTAACTTCTTTCTCATGTATGTTCTTATCTTGTTCATTTATGTTTCTTTCTTTCAATATGTTTAACTAAGTTAATTATGTCAAGGTGAAAAGGGTACACTAATGATGTAAGAATAAGTCTAATATAAACTTAACATGGACCTTAACGTTGGATACTAACATATTTTATATTTGTTATCTTGTTCACTTTTAATACTTTGCCTATTAAATGGTTAATCTAGATTTATGTTGTATAACACTTGGTACAACAAATACTTGGCACTTTTATAGCCCATACTGTATGGTATAACCGACACCTAAGCTATGAAAGGAACTTGATTTGTTGTTAACATAAGTTATAATCATGAATGCCTGACAACATTTACAAGTATTAACATTATTCGAATAAGATAACTAATGTAATCATGTTAATAATTTATAATATGATTGGAATCTCCTTTATATGTGGTTTCCAATTGAGTAATAAGAGTTTATATTATGCTTGTTTGAAGTACCATTTGTGGATCCTCTAACCTTAAAATTTGTTTTTATTATTGTGTAATCCTTACATCAACCTTACCTCTCAAAGCTCTCATTATTATTACTATTACTATTATTGTTATTGTTGTTGTTGTTGTTGTTGTTGTATTGTTATTTATAATTTATACAATTAACCTCTCTGTGGTTCGACCCTAGTCTTACCGGGTTATTTATTACTTCGACACTCTTGCACTTGGGAAAAGACATCAAGCTTTTGGTCGTGTCATTACTATGCGATCACAAAACAATTATTGATGGACTTAGCCGACATCAAGGGCATTAGTCCCTCGATGTGTATGCATCACATACTATTGGAGGACAATGTGAAACCAACAAGAGAAATGCAAAGAAGGTTGAATCCCCTTATGAAGGAGGTAGTGAAAGCTGAAATTTTAAAATTATTAGATGCAGGAGTCATTTACCCCATCACATACAGTAAATGGGTGGCGCTTATCCATGTGGTGCCCAAAAAGACTGGAATCACGTTGGTAAAGAAAAAAAAGGGTGAACTCATTCCTACTCGCATCTCGAGTGGTTGGAGAATGTGTGTTGATTATAGAAAGCTAATCTTTCTACATGCAAAGATCATTTCCCATTACCATTCATGGACTAAATGCTTAAACACCTAGAAGGTAAATCTTTTTATTGGTTTCTTGATGGATATAGTGGATATAATTAGATTGTTATTAATCCTAAAGATCAAGAAAAGACTACATTTACATGTCCATTTGATACATATGCATATAAGAGAATGCCCTTTGGTCTATGTAATGCACCCACAAATTTTCAAAGATGCATGATGAGTATTGTTTCTGACCATGTTGAAAGAATAATTGAGGTTTTCATGGATGATTTCATGTTGTATGGTGATTCTTTTGATAAGTGTTTAGAAAGTTTATCTTTAGTCTTGAAAAGATGCATTGGAACTAACATTGTCTTGAATTATGAAAAATGTTATTTTATGGTAGAAAAAGGAATATTTCTTGGGCATGTGATGTATTCATGTGGATTAGAGGTTGATAAGGTTAAAATGAATGCCATTTCATCATTGTCTTACCCCCTCATGCATGAGGGAAGATCGTTCTTTTCTTGCCTATGCAGATTTCTATCAACGCTTTATCAAAGATTTCTTGAAGATTACAACACCCTTGTACAAATTATTAGCCAAAAAAAGTGGATTTTGTGTTTAATCAAGCATGTAAAGACGCCCATGATGAGCGTAAGAAGCATGTCACATCTGCCCCTATCATCCAACCACCAAACTAGATGAGCCTTTCGAGATAATGTGTGATGCGAGTGACTACGCGGTAGGGGTTGTACTTGGATAAAGAATAGGGAAGAATTTGCATGTTATCGCATATGCTTCCTGCTTGTGGGACAAGGTGCAATGAATTACCATACAACTAAAAATGAACTTTTTGCAGTGGTGTGTGCTCTTGAAAAATTCAGGTCATATCTACTTGGCATAGAAGTTGTTGTTTTTACTGACCATGTAGCTTTAAGGTATCTTTTAAAGAAAAAAGAGTCCAAACCAAGATTGATTAGGTGGATCTTTCTTTTACAAGAATTTGATCTTGAGATCAAAGACAAAAAAGGTGTGGAAAACCATGTGGTTGATCACTTGAGCCGACTGAGGACCGAGGATATACAAACTGAAACAATAACAGAGACCTTCCCCAATGAGCAGTTGTATGTGTTACATTCCTCTACAAGACCATGGTATGCTGATTTGGTGAATTAGTCACCAAATAATTCCCTCCAGGTTTGTCTACGTCCAAAAACTACATCCAAAAAAGACAAATTACGAGTTGGTGCTAAATATTATTTTTAGGACACTCCTTATTTGTGAAAATTTTATGTGGATCAAGTAGTTGGGAGATGTTTACCACAAGATGAATATCATTTCATTCTCATCTTTTGTCATTCTTATTCTTGTGGTGGGCATTTTGGAGCCAAAAAAACAGCTCAAAAGGTACTTGAAAGTGGTCTTTATTGGCCTTTGATTTTTAAGGATGCATATCACTTTTGCAAATCTTGTGAATTAAATGACAAAGAACAGGTAATATCACTCATAAAAATTAAATGTCTTTAACGAATATTCTTGTAAATGAAATTTTTTGTATTTGGGGTATTGATTTTATGAGTCTATTTCCTTTTACTTTTGGTAATCTTTATATTCTTCTTGCTGTTGTTTATGTGTCCAAATGGATTGAGGCAAAAGTCACATGAACTAACGATGCTAAGGTTGTTTTAGATTTTGTCAGAACTCACATATTTGATAGGTTTGAAATCCCTAAAGCTATCATTAGTGATCGTGACACTCTTTTTTGCAATCGTTCAATGGAAGCATTACTCTATAAATACCATGTGACTCATCGGACTTCCACAAGCTATCACCCTCAAACGAATGGCCAAGCTAAAATTTCAAATCGAGAAATCAAGTCCATTTTGGAATAAACAGTGCAACCTAACCTGCGAGATTAGTGTCTACCACTTAGTGATGCACTTTGGGCTTATCAAACTGCTTACAAATCACCTATAGGAATGTCGCCTTATAGGATGATTTATGGGAAAGGATGTCATCTACCAACAGAGCTTGAACACAAAGCTTTTTGGGGCATCAAACAATGTAACATGGATTATGGTGTTCCTGGGATTGCAAGAAAGTTGCAATTGCAAGAGTTGGATGAGATACGTAATGATGTTTATGACAATCCAAGGATTTACAAAGAAAAGAACAAGAGTCTTCATGACCAAATGATTACAAGAAAGGAGTTTCATGTTAGAGACAAAGTTCTTCTTTATCATCTGCATTTGAAACTTTTTCCTAGAAAGTTGTGCTCTTATTGGATTATACCCTTTATTGTTTCTAATGCTTTTCCTTATGGTACAATTGAAATTACAAGTTTAGAAACAAACAAAGTGCTTAGGGTCAATAGGCATCACTTGAAAACTTTTTATAAAGGTTGGACGGCAAAACTCATTGCTTCTATGGAGTTAGCTGAATCAATCTATGAAGTATGAACATGTGATGTGTCGAGCCAATGACATAAAACAAAAGTTCTTATTGGAGGCAACCCAATAAAAAACAATCAGACTTGCTTTCTTTTCCCTTATCTTTTATTTTTAGCATTTTACTTTATTTTTGTCATTCTCTGATATTCCTTTTCTTTTATTATAACATTTAGGACAATGTTGTGTTTAAAGTGTGGGGGAATTGAGAGAATTTTGGTTTTCTTTGTTGTTTTTCAAAAAAAAAAAAGTCTAAGTTTTATCTTTTGAACTCCTATTGGTTTATGAGAATATGAGTATTATGTATGAGAATTAGTTGAGATAGATAGATGAAAGTATTAATTGAATGAATGAGTGTGCATGCAAGTTTAAAAGTTTAATTAGTCTAGGGATTGATTTAGAAAATATGCCATATTGACTTTCTAGTGTTATACCAATGCAAGCTTTTGAGCCTTATGAATTTTAACCACTTGAGTCAAAAAGCCAACCTAAAACATGTTATCCTTAGTAAGCCCTCTTTGAGCTTGTTTATCTTTTCTTTGCTTTATCCATGTGTAAGCCTTAACTTTTTATATGTCTTTCTTTTCCCCTGGCCAAGGATTAGTAGAGCATGTACTTGTTGATATCTCATGGATTATGGTTGGAAATTATGTGAAAAGAAAAAAAAAGTGATGCTTGATGAAAAGATGGGCAAAGTTGCCAAAGGTGAAAAAAAGAAAGAAAAAGAAAAGAATAGAAAAGAAAAGTGTTCCTTTATGTTCTTAAGATTTTATGTTGATGGAGCTTGAAATCAAAAGAAGTTCATCATTGGTGATTAAAGATAGAAAATTGGTGTGCTTTGATTGGATATCTTGTTTCAAAAGATTATTTTTTAGAATGGTCTATTCCCTTTAGTTTTAGCCTTTTCTTTTCCTTTCTTTTCCCTCACCTTAACCTTAGCCCCATTACAACCAAAAAGTAACACTTTTTGATTCATGCATTTCTTGTAATATTTTAGTAATGGAGATGAGATTAACAGCAAGCTTATGGTGGAAAATATTCATTGATTGAATTTGAGAGATCTAAACACATAAGCCTTAAACACATGAGTGTTGGAGTGTATATCAATGAGAAGACCTATCACTTTGGCATGTCATAAATTTCATTTAAATCTTAATGATTAATTGAGTTTTGAAGTTTGCATATAAATAAATTCATGAAAATTTATGTTCTTTATCCTTCTTGATTGTATTCTTATTTATTATGCTTGTACTCTTGGATATTGATGGGAGATTAAGACATTAGTCATAGTTATTTTACTTATTTAATTTAAGTTTGATTTCATCTCTCCTTTCTCAAGGACAATTAAGTTTAAACATTAATTATACAAATTAAGTTATACAAACATTTCCATGTTTACAAAATACAAGGGTATACTCCCTAAAACCTAGATTATAAGAAGTGAACATAAGCTAGGATCTACTACTATCGTGCATGCGATGGTCTTGAAACAAAATACATATTATTTAAACATGAAAATCTCAATAAATATTACAACACAAATATCTAACAATTTAAAAAGGGCAACATGCATTCATATTTTGTTCACTTCTCCTTTATAGTTTTCATTAGAATCTCTTTCTTGTTCAGCTATTAAAAACCGTTTCCCCTCCCATTATCAACCTCCGTTTTCAGATTTATAAGAAATGATTATTTCTGCTTAACACATTATCAATAATAATTTCACAAGTATCATCATCATCACCCCTTAGGAGTCGATGCAAAGTGATCCCCTTACTCGGGATCCTAACATACACTAACTGTATGCTAGCCAATACATGGTGATCCCTTTACCCAAGATCCTAACATACACTAAATGTATGCTAGGCAATACATGGTTGATCCCCTTACCCAGGATCTTAACATACACTAAATGTATGCTAGCCGATACATGATTAATCCCCTTATTCGGAATCCTAACATACACTAAATGTATACTAGTCTGAACATGGTGATCCCCTTACTCAGGATCCTAACATGCACTAAATTTATGCTAGTTCATGCCCTAAATCAACTTCTCATATTTCCTTTGTCAGCGATAATTTCATTACTTGACAATTCAGACAACAACCTTTCACCTTGAATGCACATACATTTAGAATACTATCCAAAATATCAACATCATTATGCAAACTTTCTTCCTTTCACCTAATATCCAACATTCGGTAATTCACATTTCACATTGTTAACATATTAAATATTGTAAAAACCTGGCTTTCCAAGCCCAAAACAACAGTAAATTTTTTTATATATATACTTAATACACATGGTGCCGGCAATCAGTGAATCTAAATCCTCACATCATCAAAATACAATCCATACAATCAACATTTTATTTAAAAGTGAATCTTACACAAACATGTAATATTAAGGTTGCTTGATTTGAAGTTCATATTAAAAATATATACATAGACATGAGTTTGCATTCTTATCCTACTAATAGCCATCACAATTTTAAACAAAAAGGATCTAATAAAAGTTATACGTTCAGTACATTGATCCATACAAAATACATTGTGATTTAGAATGCATCTACATAATTCCTTGCAAAAGTAGGTTCCCGTGTATCGGGTTTCCTAGGCATCTTGTTGGTGTGACGTCCCTGCAGCAGTATAAAACATTTAAGAGAATGCAAATACTTAATAATAATAATAATGGTAACTAACGGTCTGGCAATTAAATAAAGCATTAACATTTATAATTTCTTCATGTATTTGATATAACAGCTAGTAGTACATATAGATACACAAGTTTTCGGATGCCATTCGCCGAAACTAATCATTCATTTGTCCCGGCCATCCATCCGGATTCCATAGCGAAAGCTGCGTCGCTGCCGATTTAAAAATCAGCAGCAGAAACTGCATTGCTGCCAATCAAGGAATCGGCAGCGAAAACAGTGTCGCTGCCGATTTCTATATCGGCAGCAAAAACTAGGTCGCTCCCGATTTCTGTATCGGCAGCGAAAACTGCGTCGCTGCCGATCCAGAATCGGCAGCTGAAACTGCGTCGCTGCCGATTTCTGCATCGGCAGCGAAATCATTCCTTTATCCCGGCCATCCATTCGGATACCATTAGCCGAAGCTAATCAGTACTTTATCCCGGCCATCCATTCGGATACCATTAGCAGAAGCTAATCAGTCCTTTATCCCGGCCATCCCTTCGGATGCCATTAGCCGAAGCTAATCAGTCCTTTATCCCGGTCATCCATTTGAATGCCATTAGCCGAAGCTAATCAACCATTAGTCAACATTTAAACGTTTGACAATCTAATATCGGTTCTAACAATATGATAATACTCAAGTTAAAATATTTCAATATTCAACGTATGAAAAAGAAAGGTGCAAGTCACCTACCTGCTCCACCTGTGGGTTGTTCTTGTCTTGATGATGGTCCAATCCCGACCGCACCACCTAAGACATCAATGGTCACAAATCAGTACAATTGCATTTATTCTTATTTTTGAATCACATTCATCACCACACTTATTTCAAGAGTTCATATGTTCATATTCAAGTGTTCCATATTTTACACCATCATATCCTGAAATTGTTACTCGCATTTAAGTCATTTCTGTCTAGGAGGCTTATTGTAAAAATCAGCAGCGAGAACTGGTTCGCTGCAGGCTGCCCAATTCGGCAGCGAGAATTAGTTCGCTGCAGGCTGCCAGTTCGGCAACGACAACTGTTTCGCTGACGGCAGCCAGTTCGGCAGCGAAAATTATTTCGTTATTGGCGCCACAGTTTCGCTGCACAACGCACAACTCGGCAGCGAATATTAATTCGCTGCAGAAGGCTCAATTTCGGCAGCGAAATAGAGTTTCGCTGCATAACTCACAAATCAACAGTGAATACTAATTCGCTGCAGCAAACACAGTTTCGGCAGCGAATTACATTTTCGCTGCACAACACACAAATCTGCAGCGAATACTAATTCGCTGCAGCCGACACAGTTTTGGCAGCGAATTAGCGTTTTGCTGCACAACAACGCAGTTTTGGCAGTGAAATAGAATTTCGCTGCACACCATACATTTTGGCTTGTACACACACCACACACGCTGTAACAACTCCAATATATACACCGTTGCTAAGTTCCAGCAGGACACACACATCAAAACCATCAATTTCAGCACATAATCCTTCAACGAAATTCCAACAGAACACACACATGGAAAACCATCAATTACAACATATAATCTTTCAATAAACCCCAGCAGAACACATCAATTACAGCACAATAAAACCCCAGCAGAACACATTAATTATAGCCTAACAAAACCCCAGCAGAACATACACATGCATGCTGCCCCACCCTATAGTTAAAGCCAGCCCTCTACCATGATTTGTTATTTTCATTTTTATTTATTTTTTTCTTTGTTAGATGTTCTGAAATTGGCTTCATTTCACTTCAGTTTCCTTGTTCTCCTAGTTAATTTCAGTTTCCTTCACAGCTGGCTTAGTTCTTAGATCAATTTTTCTTAGGGTTTTCTTCTTCATTTTCGTTTCTGGTCTTAAGGGAAAGAGGAACGGAGTTTCATGACCCATACCTTCTGAATTTAACTAAGTTTGAGGAGGGTTTGACACTATTCTTTTCTCCTCTCCTGCTGGTTCTCCTCCTCCTTCTTCCTCTCACGTTTTCCAGCCCTCTTTTTCCTTTCCTTTAGGCAGCTGTCCACTCTTCTCTCAAGGTCTCATCTTTCCCTCACACGTTTACAAGCACTCTCTACTGGTTTGATTTAAGTTTCTGTTGTGAAAGAGGAAGAGAAGAACGACATGCAGCTGTTGTTTTTGGAAGAAGATGGGTCATCCTCTCTCTCCTCCTTCTATTTATACTCCCCATCAAATGAAGTGGGTTGTTTGGGGGTTGGTTTAGATGTATTCTTATCCTTGTTTTGGTCTATCTAAAACCGGTTTTACCCCTCCCTCCCAGCTCTGCGTTGCTGTCGATCGAGAAATCGGCAGCGAACACTGCATCGCTGCTGATTTCTGCCTCGGCAGCGAAAACTGCATCACTGCCGATCCAGAAATCGGTAGCAGAAACTGCATTGCTGCCGATTTCTTGATCGACAGCAGAACTGTGTCGCTGTCGATTTCTGTATCGGCAGTGAAAACTAGGTCGCTGCCGATTTCTGTATCAGCAGCGAAGACCGCGTCATCATTTCCCTCTATATATATATATAGATATATATTTTTTTGGGTGTTTACAAATATGGAGTTTAACTAGAAAGTATATGTATGATTCACCTACCTGCAATAAAAGCTCTACTCGTGCTCCCTTGCTGCTGTTGTTGCATTACGACTGTGTCCCTCCTGCAAATGACAGGTTTATCTCATAAAATTTTCCTCACTCAAGTATATGTTTTATAATAACCATATTAACAACCAATAAGTCTTTCTTTTGAGTCATTTCTTAATATTTTATGTTTTTCTCATTGCACCCATTAATATTGTCATTCTTGGTCCAACCATAGTTATTATTCCTTTCTTTATATTTGAACTGTTATTGTTAAAATCTCGAACTATTACTATCCAACTGCTATTGTCCAATCGTTACTGTCTTGACAATGAACTGTTACTATATGAACTCTCTTCATATATTTAACTATATCTAAAATTACAAAACTCTATTACAAGCAAGATTTGTATCGTTGGAAAGCTAAGACACGAGACTCCAAGTTCTCTGAAGGAAGGAGAACCTAGTTCTAACACTAAGACAGTCAAAATTGCTTAGCAATAAACATTGGAATGTTACTGTCCAATCGTTATAGTCTTGACATTGAACTATTACTATACGACCTCTACTCAGATTTTTAACTATATATAGAATTATAGAACTCTATTTAAAGCAAGATTGGTCTCGTTGGAAAGCTAAGACATGAAGTTACAAGTTATCTGAAGGACGGAGAACCCAGTTCTGCCTCTAAGACAGTCAAGATTGCTCATCAACAAACATTGGATTTTTATTGTTTAGTTGTTACTGTCTTGATATTAAACTATTACTGTCCGACCTCTCCTTATATTATTAACTATATCCAGAGTTATAGAACTCAATTTCAAGTGAGATTGATCTCGTTGGAAAGTTAAGACATGAGGTTACAAGTTATCTGAAGGAAGGAGAACCCAGTTCTGCCTCTAAGACAGTTAAAATTACTCATCAACAAACATTGGACTGTAATTGTCCAACTATTACTGTCTTGATATTGAACTCATATTGTCCGACCTCTCCTCATATGTTTAACTATATCTAAATTTATAGAATTCCATTTCAAGCGAGATTGGTCTTGTTGGAAAGTTAAGACATGAGTCTACAAGTTCTTTGAAGGAAGGAGAACCCAGTTTTGCCTCTAAGATAGTAAAAATTTCTCATCAACAAACATTGGACTGTTACTGTCAATCTATTACTGTCTTGCTATTGAATTGTTTCTATCTGAGCTCTCCTTAGATTTTTAACTATATCTAGAGTTATAGAACTCCTTTTCAAGCAAGATTGCTCTCATTCGAAAGCTAAGACACAAGGCTACAAGTTCTCTGAAGGAAGGAGAACCAGTTCTGCCTCTAACACAGTCAAAATTGCTCATCCACTAACATTGGACTGTTATTCTCCAACTGTTACTATCTTGATATTGAACTGTTACTGTTCGACCTCTCTTCATATTATTAACTATATCTAGAGTTATAAAACTCTATTTCAAGTGAGATTGGTCTCGTTTGAAAGCTAAGACATGAGGACACAAGTTTTGTGAAAGACAAAGAACCCAGTTCTGCCTCTAAGATAGTCAAAATTGCTCACCAACAAACAATGGATTGTTATTGTCCAACTGTTACTATCTTGATATTGAACTGTTATTGTTTGACCTCTACTCATATGTTTAACTATATTAAGAGTTATAGAACTAATTTTCAAGCAAGATTGGTCTCGTTGGAAAGCTAAGACACGAGGTTACAAGTTCAATGCAGGAAGAAGAACTCAGTTCTGCCTCTAACACAGTCAAAATTGCTGATCAACAAAAATTATATTGTTACTAACCAACTATTATTGTCTTAATATTCAATAGTTACTGTTTGACCTCTACTCATATTTTTAACTATATATAGAGTTATAGAACTCTATTTTAAGTGAGATTGGTCTCATTAGAAAGCTAAGACATGATGCTACAAGTTTTCTAGAGGATGAAAAACCCAATTATGCCTCTAAGATAGTCAAAATTGCTCATCAACAAACACTAGACTGTTACTGTCCAACTATTACTGTCTTGATATTGAACTATTAGTGTCCGACCTCTCCTCATATTGTTAACTATATCTAAAGTTATAGAACTCCATTTCAAGCGAAATTGGTCTCGTTGGAAAGCTAATACACGAGGCTATAAGTTTTCTCAAAGAAGAAGAACCCAGTTTTGCCTTTAAGACAATCAAAATTTCTCATCAATAAATATTAGATTGTTACAGTCCAACTGTTACTGTCTTGATATTTAAGTGTTACTGTCCGACCTCTACTCATATTGTTAACTATATCTAGAGTTATAGAACTAAATTTCAAGAGAGATTGGTCTCGTTGGAAAGCTAAGACACGAGTCTACAAGTTAGTTGAATGAAAGAGAACCTAGTTCTGCCTCTAATACAGTCAAAATTGCTCGTTAACAAACATTGGACAGTTCTATCAAACTATTACTGTCTTGATATTCAACTATTACTGTCCGACCTCTTCTAAGATTGTTAACTATATCTAGAGTTATACAACTCCATTTCAAGTGAGATTGGTCTCGTTAGAAAGCTAAGGCACAAGGCTACAACTTTTTTGAAGGAAGGAGAACCCAGTTCTGCCTCTAAGATAGTCAAAATTACTCATCAACAAACATTACATTGTTATTGTCCCACTATTACTGTCTTGATATTGAATTGTTACTATCTGACCTCTCCTCAGATTGTTAACTATATCTAGAGTTATAAAACTCCATTTCAAGTGAGATTGGTCTTGTTGGAAAGCTAAGACACGTGGTTACAAGTTCTCTAAAGGAAGGAGAACCTAGTTCTGCCTTTAAGAAAGTAAACATTTCTCAACAACAAACATTAGACTGTTACTGGGACCACTATTACTGTCTTGATATTGAATTGTTACTCTCCGCCCTCTCCTCAAATTGTTAACTATATCTTGAGTTATAGAACTCTATTTCAAGCAAGATTGGTCTCGTTGGAAAGCTAAGACACAAGGCTACAAGTTCTTTGAAGGAAGGAGAACCTAGTTTTGCCTTAACAACAAACATTGGACTGTTAGTGTCCAACTGTTACTGTCTTGATATTAAATTGTTACAGTCCGACCTCTCCCTAGATTTTTAATTATATCTAGTATTATAGAACTCCTTTTCATGCAAGATTTGTCTCGTTGGAAAGCTTAGACATGAGGCTTCAAGTTCTCTAGGGAAGGAGAACCCAATTCTGCCTCTATGATAGTCAAAATTGCTCAACAACAAACATTAGACTGTTAGTGTCCAATTGTTACTGTCTTGATATTGAGTTATTACTTTCCAAACTCTACTAATATTTGTAACTATATCTAGAGTTATAGAACTCCTTTTCAAGCAAATTGGTCTCGTTGGCAAGCTAAGACAATAGGCTACAAGTTCTCTAAAGCAAAGAGAACCTATTTTTGCCTCTAAGCAATCAAAATTGCTCATCAACACACATTGGACTGTTACTGTCCAACTTTTACTATCCTGATATTGAACTGTTATTGTCCGATGTCTCCTTAGATTTTTAACTATATCTAGAGTTATAGAACTCATTTTCTAGCGAGATTATTCTCGTTGGAAAGCTAAGACATAAGGCTACAAGTTCTCTAAGGGAAGGAGAACCAAGTTTTGCTTTTAAGATAGTCAAAATGGCTCATTAACCAACATTGGAATGTTATTGTCTTGATATTAAACTGTTATTGTCTGACCTCTCTTTAGATGTTTAACTATATCTAGAATTATAGAACTCCATTTCAAGCGAGATTGGTCTGGTTTGAAAGCTATGACATGAGGCTACAAGTTCTTTGAAGGAAGGAGACCCAGTTTTGTCTCTAAGACAATCAAAATTGCTCATCAAAAAATATTGGATTGTTATTGTCTAGTTGTTACTATCTTGATATTAAACTATTACTGTCTGACCTCTCCTCATATTATTAACTATATCTAGAGTTATAGAACTCAATTTCAAGTGAGATTGATCTCGTTGGAATGCTAAGACATGAGGCTACAAGTTTTCTCAAGGAAGGAGAACCCAGTTCTGCCTCTAAGATAGTCAAAATTTCTCATTAACAAACATTAGATTGTTACTGTCCAACTGTAACTGTCTTGATAATGAATTGTTACTATCCACCCTCTCCTCAGACTGTTAACTATATCTTGAGTTATATAACTCCATTTTAAGCAAGATTGGTCTTGTTGGAAAGCTAAGACACGATGATACAAGTTCTCTAAAGGAAGAAGAACCGAGTTTTGCCTCTAACACAGTTGTCGCATGTCACCCGCGCGACGTCTATTAGCGATTTTTTGTTTTGTTTGATTGATTGGTTCTTGGGAGTCACCACCTAATATTTAATTGAGGGTTACTAGGAAACTCAAATATAATGGTCTTGTCAGAGATTCACAAGTAAGGGACTAGTTGTGGTTAGGGAAGGTATTAGCACCCCTAACGCACCCTACCTGAGGTAAGCTGTTTTGTGGCTTTGATGTCATAAAGAAGTTCTAAAAATTTTGTTCTTTCATCATATATTAGAAATACAACTTATATGTAAGTTCATAATTCTTAACCGTGAGCAAATCAAAATATTAAATTCTTCTTTTGTCTTTGCGGTTTTATCATAAAATAAAATAAAAACATCCATAAAACAAATACAAAGACACACATTCACTTTTACTATATTTTTTTCTTTTTTTTTCTTTTTGTTTTTAATCCACACTTACAAATCATAAAAATTCATAAACTAAACAAAAAGCACATTAAATATTTAAAATTTACAAAATAAACCCCCCAAAAGTTCAGGAACAGTGCCTCGAACCCCTCTGAAATTGCAGAAACAGTAGCGGCAAGTTGCTCCAAGCGCAGCCGCCACAAGTGGTGCGATTACCCATGCGTCACTAGAGAATGCCCGAAAATAGGGGGATCTGGCTGGCTTTCTTCTTCTCTTCCCTTTCTCACTGGTGGTTGCACTGTAAAACACCTAAAGAAAAAACATAACAAGCAATCTGGGTTTTGTCATCTTCTCCTCCCTTTTTGGTGGCTGGCAGGGCTGTTGTTTTGGCTGTTACTATTAAGAAAACTGACGAAGAAGAGCCTGGTGAGGGGAAAGCTTCGAGTGGAGAAGCTACGAGATGATTAATGCGGTTGAATATGAGAGGAAATGATAGATCTAGAGCTGTTGTAGGGAAGAAGACGGTCGGTCTATGGCGAGCAACTGGTGGAAGGAAGCTTGTCCGATGTGGGAGATGGAGGTGCAGCGGTTGTCCTGGCTGTGTTGAGGCGGAGACGTTGGTATTAAGAGGAGGAGAAGGGGGTAAGGCGGTGTGGAGATAGTGAGGGGCTGTCTTGTGGCTGGCTGTTATGGTAAAGGTGGGGACGATTGTGGAAGAAGGAGATGAGAGTCTATGGTTCTGGGAGTTGAAGAGGGAGTGAACACCCTAGAAAGGAGAAGAAGATTGGGAAAAAGGCTAAAGGGGTAGCTGTTTGGGAGAGAAAAATCATAAGCTTGGGGGGGCGGCGACTTCTTTTTGGTAGAAATGGGGAGTGGACAGCGACTTTAGTGAGGGAAAAGAAAAGGTTCTGATTTTTAGGGTTTTTTATGTTCTTTCAATTGTGCAAAATTGCCCCCCCTTTGTGTGTGTTGTGGAGACAAGTTTTTATAGGTAAAAAAATATTGTTAGGTTTCCAAACTTGGTCCCTTAACTTCTTCTTCTTTTTTTTTTAAATTTGATTTTTCTTATTTTTTTGGATTTTTCTTATCAAAATCGACTCAAATGAGAAAAATCAGTGATTTTAAAAATAACGTGTTAAAAAGTTGAGTGCATTCCAAAGATCTTTGAAACGTTAAATTCTTTTGAGATGATGCTGAAAATGCTAATAATGATGCAAATATATTTAAAAATGTTTTTTATTATTATTTTCATTGTTTTTTGTTATTTTTGGATTTTTCAAAATTTTTATCGAAAAGGTGGGTAAAAAATTGGGTAACAACAGATGCCCTTCTTTACAATACTTACGAAGCAAAACTCCTCAATGTTTTAACCTGAAATCCTATTTGGCAATTCCCTTTAACCAAAGCTACTTGAGATCCCATCTGGCGATCTCCTCTAACCAAAGCCAAAGAATGTGTGTAGCCCGGTCAACCTAAAATCCTAACTGGCGATTCCCTTTAACGCTTGGTCAACCTGAGATCCTATATGGTGATCTCCTCTAATCAGAACTAAAGAATGTATGTAGCTCAGTCAACCTGAAATCCCATCCGGTGATTCTATTTAACCAAAGCCACCTGAGATCCTATCTAGCAATCTCCTCTAACCAGAACCAAAGAATGTGTGTAGCTTGGTCAACCTAAAATCCCATATGGCAATTCCCTTTAACCAAAGCCACCTAAGACCCCATCTGGCGAACTCCTCTAACCAAAACCAAAGAATGTGTGTAGCTCGGTCAACCTGAAATCCCATTTGGCAATTCCCTTTAACCAAAGCCACTTGAGACCCCATCTAGCGAACTCCTTTAATAAAACCAAAAAATGTGTAAAAAGTGGTCTTATTGTAATGGGTGACCTATCCAGATGAAAGAATGTGAAAAATGGTCTCGTTATGATGGGTGACCTACCCAAATGGAAAATGATGGTCTTATTATGATGGGTGACCTACCCAAATGGAAGATGAAAAAAATGTGAAGTGTGGTCTCATTGTAATGGGTGACCTTCCCAGATGAAAAAATATGAAGTGTGGTCTCATTGTAATGAGTGACCTACCCAGGTGGAAAAATATGAAAAATTGGGTGACCTACCCAAATGAAAGATGATGGTTTGACAAGTGTGAAAAATGGGACTTACTTGGCAAAGTCCTGAAAGGATGATAGGAGAAGGGCTGGAAAACTTGGTGCTTCCTGATAATTCCTAACCGTAGGGCTTGAAAACTCGGGGCTTCTCGATTGTAAGGTTGATCTTTCATTTCTTTAAGATTTTCCTAATGGTAGGGTTCATCTCATTCTTTTCTTGTTCCAGGATCAAAATTTGATTTGGAATATAGGTCCCTTTTTTTTTTTTATGTTCCATCGTCATAACATGCCTTTGTTTGCATTCCAAAGCCCTTTTGTCCTTCTAATTTATCGGCTTATCCATGTGCTAGCCATCCACTCAGCTATAAGTGTTGTGCCTATCCTGGGCTGTTTGCAATGATTACTCCTCTCATTGTTTATCAAGCATGGATATACCCCTAAGTGTGATGTTGTTTGATTCATCATGAATGAGTTTAACCAATCATTCATCTTCTGGATTATCTTGAGAATTGTTCTCTCATTGATTGTGTGCATCGTGCCAACACCCATCAAGATTATCAATCAGTCATAAACTTGCCTCAAGCTGAAATAATACTCTTCAGGTATATGTTATCACCAGTCTTCTTGGAAACTATCTAGTCATCCAGACATGTATCTCATAGCTTATAGTACAAGGCTCATCGTTGTAAGCTCAATGTTCTTCTACATGGATTTCTCTTATCTTGTCGAATCAAATTATGGAAAGAAATGCATTGGCATCATCAATGATGTTCATTTTATCACCTATATTCATGCGATGAAGTGCGCCTTTGAGCTCCAAAATAGATGGTCCCACAATCAGTCTTAGTGGTGTGCATCTTTTTTACATTCATTCAAATGCAACTATACGTTAACATCTGTTATAGCTATGTTTCAAAGGGTAACCCCAAGATGAAGATACGAAGTTGTCCCTAAATGCAACGTTGTTTTCAATTATTGCTAAGTTCATTAGATCATGGAATGTTTTTGAACAACATTGCCCCCAGTTGATCTGAACATGTTTGTTCATCTATCTATAACCAAGAAGTTTTTTTTTTCATTGCCAGATGCTAATTCATAACTTTGATGAACTTTAACGATTCATCATTTGATTCTTTCTTTGCACCCCAGCTGATCTGAATGTGCTCGTTCATCTTATTATCTTCTTTGAACATCATTGTCATTAGTTATTCATCATTTAATCATCTTTCATTGCCCCCTAGCTGATCTGAATACTGCTTGTTTTCCTTCTCAAGGTCCACTATATTGTGCCTAGATGGTCAACTTTTCAAGGAGTGTCGAGAAGTGTTGACGTCATTCTTGTCAAGGATTTTGCAAATTCGATTGACTTTCTTGTTGTTTGACAATCTTTCTTGTTCTAGAATAAAATCTCATATTTCAAAGGTCATGTCTATTCAAGGCTAATTGTTCTAATTGTTGAAATGAAATCAAAGAGATGTCGATTTTTGAAATTATTTTTGAAAATCAAGCTTCTTTGGTCAAATATCCAACACATGCTATTCAATGTAGTCCTTTGATTGTCTTGTATTTTGAAAATAGAAATTGACCCGTTATAAGATTAAAATGTCTTTTTTTTTTCATGGTTCTTTGCATCCACTTTAAACTCTAATTTTGGGTATATCTTTTTTATGGTCTGTGATGAGGTGACATTTTTGTGAATTTCAAAAACTAGATGCTCAGGCTTTATCAAAAAAGGTTGTTTCTTTTCTTAACATTTATTTTATCAGCATGCATAATAACTAGTAGTTTAATTCATGAAGTCACGATCCTTATAGAAAAGCTCTTCCAGTTTTGAGACGCCATTTATTGGTTCAAATTGCTTGATTGAAAAGGCCTTTTAAAAGTATATAATGTAGGCTATGGTTCATGGCTATGAAAGAAATGGAAATTCACAAGCTTAAAAAGGTGTTTGAGGGTTTCAAAGACTTAGGATCAACGTCAACTATTCATCAATTCTCTTTCTCTTGTTGCCTTTGTAGAGAAAGTGACATATAACCTTGTTAACCTCAAATATCATAATTCTCTTAACACAGGTCATAAAGCAAATCCAACTTCTTTCTTAATGAATAACCAATCTAATCATTAGAGGCTTTATCATTGATACCAAAAGACAATGTTTGTAACTTGGTTTTTTTTTTTTGTATTGACTTTTGGTGTTTGCTATCTCTTTCCTTGATTGAAATTTCTTTTGCTCTTCTTAGGCTCGATAGGCGTTCTCCTTCCTTAATCTTTGACTTGCCTTTAAGAGTTGGCAATTTCTATTCTCTTTTTTTTCATAGCCTTCCTCAAAATTTTCTTACATGCCCTTAGTCTATGTCTTTTTCTTTTAGCTTTTTCTCAATCGTTGGACTTTTGTTTTAAGCCTTCCCCTTTTATCCATTGATACTATCAGTGTCTTCAAAATATCTCTTATTTGCCCCTAGTGTGAGGTGTGATCCTAGTTAGGGTTTCTTTTCAAAAGGTATATAACTTTAGAAAGTGAAGGGATGAACAGAAATGGCTTTTTCTCATTTCAAGCAAGGTCGGTTAGAACCAATACATTTAGACCTCATCCAGAGTAATGATTTGGACTTGTAAGAATCATGATTTACGAGTCCATAACTATTGAATTCACTTCATGTCATTATGCATATTGTTAAAATTTAGCTACACGGTGTGTTTCAATTTCATGTGTGAGTTCAAAATTTGTTTGGTCGCCTCATATTGTTTATCTTGCCATTTTAATAAATGTCGAGTCATTTCTGCAATCAAAAAATTTTTAATCTTCAAGATTGATTAGATTTAATTTTTCATGTTGGAGTTTGATCAAAATATTTTGTCAAAAATGAAATGCTAAACATCTTCTGACTTTAGAATAAAAAAGAGACAGATAAAAAGACATTTTCGTTAAAGGATGAGATGTGATCCCAAAACAAAATGCAGAAGGGAAAAACTCCACAACAAGATGATTGACAATTCAGCACCATTCTTGGATCAGCTTTTCTGGCAATATTTGTGCTTTGCCAAGCATTTTTGATCTTTTGTCTGAGGATGTTCTGGTGACAATATGTTGATGACATCATCTTTCACAAACTCAACTCGCTTCTTACTCACCATCATCCGGTCTCGATTCTTGAAAAGCTTACAACTATTCAAATGAATGGCCCTAGAACCCACCATGATATTCATATCTCTCATCTAGATTATACCACCTAGGGTAGTAGTTGACATTAAAAAAAAACTTACGAACTATTTTTGCTATTATTAAAACTATTTGACAAAATTATTATTACTAGGATGGTAGAGTAAGGGAGACTTTTATTAACTCTTGAAACGCGTCTTAGTAAACATTTTCCAACGGTTATTTGCAATATTCATAACAAAGTCTATCACATACTTCTCTTGAAATATTCAGGTTTACAAACTCTAGCATTATTATCAATTGATTCTGCTTATATACTCATTTAACAAGTATTCTTAAACCTTCATTTTCACACACACACTTTAACATATGATTGTGGGTTGCACATTGGATTATTATATTATTTATGTTCTTTTGTTAAAGGTAACAACTAAGGGAAAGCGATAGTATATAATTTACAAAAAAATAAATGATAATAAAAACATAGATAAGTTTGGTTTTGTAGCCTCCCTAACCTAAGCAATTAAGCCTGAAGGGGTGTTTTAACATGTAATACCTTAAAGTCAACTGACTTAGGAGCTATTGGCCCAACGCTTGTTACATGGATTGAGGAGAAAAGCTTATGGGAATTAAACATTACACTATCTATATATTAGTATCTGCAACCCGAGTTACTAAGCTTGTAGGGGTGTCTCAACATCTAATGCCCTAAGACCAACTGGTCTGGGAGTCATTAGCTGAAAGCTTGTTACATGGGTTAATGATGCATTATGTTTTAAATTATATGTATATATATTAAAAAAAAAAAAGATAATAATCCTAACCCAAGGAAGTTAACCTTAAACATTAGAACAAAAATTTTGTTTTCTTCCAAGTAAAGCCCCATAACTATATGTTGATATTTTGAGCGCAAAAGAAAGGTTTATTAATATCTTGTTTAAGAGGTATTAAGCAGATATATGAATTTAATGAGAGTTTGTTTATTTGGGTAGATTAATGGAAGTTGAATGATGAATGCCTTGCTTTGTGGAATTTGCAAATAGATACTAGTTCAGTCCAAACTGGAACACTGTTCAGTCATTGGATCATATCTGGAGCTATAGATATCAGATTTATGTTTATTTTATACGGATGGAAAGGTAATACATAGTCCTACAACTTTCATTTGGAGTCCAAATTTAAAAAGATTGTTTTCAAGTCCAAATTATAGCAATAATAGAGAAGTCTGAATCTGTCCTGCAGCTCAGACACTATTCAGTGTTTAGCCCATATCTTGAGTTCTAGGAGTCCAAATGACCTTGATTTTTTTTTAAAAAAAAGATAAGACAATTTTCTATAACTTTTATGGTATAATTGGTTCCAGTTTTGATGTTAGCAATGACGTTTTGTTCAGACAAGAAGATAAGGATTTTCACCAAGTCAAGACTTGGCCACTGTTGTCACTCTTGACAAAAGATCAGCATCAACATTTTTGGTGCCTTTTTCATCCGTGATTTCTTCCTAAGAATAAATCATTTGCAAATCTTCAGATTCATCCAACTCAATTTTACTCAAAGTATATTCAAGTTGATTATGAACTAATTCTTCAATAAGATCTACTTCTTGTAAATCATTATCATCTCTAGGTTGCTTGCAAATGTTGAAAATATTCATCTCCAATGTCATGTTTCCAAAAGATAACTTCATTAGTCCATTCCTACAATTAATTAATGCATTAGAAGTTGTAAGAAACGGACGTCCAAATTTCCATACTTAAACTCATCAACCAATCCTTTGATTTATGTGATAGGCCTACATTTAAGATGAATATTTACCATATATTAAGGCATTTTATAGTATTAGACTTGTTATTATAAAACATGTTCTAGTTAAGGAGTTATTGATACTTTAAGTGCAAAATGATGATATAAAACCTTGATAAATATGCACTTGTAAGTACTAATCAGCCACCCCATTCAACAATTAGTCATCAAATAAATAGTTTCACATTTTGGCCTATAAAAGGAGGTATTTGCCATGCATTTAAGAGCTTGGTTGTTCAGATCAAGAACTTGTTCTTGCTCTCTCTCTCTTTATATTTTTTGTAATTCTTAAGTTTTGCTTTCATTAATATCTTCTTTATGCTTTTCATTTCCTTTCCTTTACTTAGTTAACTTGTATCTTATTTATGTTCTTATTTTGTTTATTTATGTTTCTCTTCTTTATTATATTTAGCTAAGTTTATTATGTCAAGGTGAAAAGGTTACACTAATGGTGTAAGGATAAGTACAATGTAAACTCAACATGAACCTTAATGTTTAATATTAACATGTCTTATCGTTTTATCTTACTAATTCTTAATACCTTGCTTGTTAAATGGTTAATCTAGATTTGTGTTGTATAACACTTAGTACAACAAATGCTTGGCACTCTCATAGCCCAATCGTATACACTTGTGCTATGAAAAGAACTTGATTTGTTGTTAATATAAGTTAGCATCATGAATTTCTGACAATATTTAAAAGTTTGGTGTTACTTAAATAAAATAATTAATATGATTATGTTAACAATTTATAATGAGCTATTAATGACAAATCATCCGATTGGAACCTCCTTGTGTGTGGTTTTCAGTTGAATAATAAGAGTTTATACTATACTTATTTGAAATACCATTAGTGGATCCTTTAACATTGACATTTTTTTTTATCATTGTTTAATCCTTACATTAATCTTCCATCTCAAAGTTCTCATCAACTTCTTCTTCTTCTTTATTATTATTATTGTTATTATTGTTATTGTTGTTATTGTTGTTGTTGTTATTGTTGTTGTCTATAATTTATACAATTAACCTCCCTGTGGTTTGACTTCGGTCTTGCCGGGTTATTTATTACTTCGACACTCTTACACTTGGAAGAAGACATCAATATTTTGGTCGTGTCAATTAGTCTTATTGGAAAGCTATGACACGAGGCTACAAATTCTTTACAGGATAAAGAACCCAATTCTACCTCTAAGATAGTCAAAATTGCTCATCAATAAACGTTGGATTGTTACTGTCTTCTTATTGAATTGGTACTGTTCAACCTCTCCTCAGATTTTTAACTATAGCTAGAGTTATAGAACTCATTTTCATGTGAGATTGGTCTCATTGGAAAGCTAAGACACGAGGCAATAAGTTCTCTGAAAGAACAGAGAACCTAGTTCTACCTCTAAGATAGTCAAAATTGCTCATCAACAAACATTGGACTTCTACTGTCCAACTGTTACTGTCATGATATTGAACTGTTACTGTCATGATATTGAACTGTTACAGTCCGACCTCTCCTCAGATGTTTACAATATCTAAACTTATAGAACTCCATTTCAATCGATATTCATCTCGTTTGAAAGCTAAGACACGAGGCAACAAGTTCTCTAATAGAAGGAGAACCTAGTTCTGCCTCTAACATAATCAAAATTGCTTAAGAACAAACATTGAACTATTAGTGTCCAACTGTTATTGTCTTAATATTGAACAGTTACTATCCGACCTGTACTCATATTTTTAACTATATCAAGAGTGATAGAACTTGATTTCAAGCAAGATTGGTCTTGTTGGAAAGCTAAGAAATGAGGCCACAAGTTTTCTGAAGGAAAGAGAACCCAGTTCTACATCTAAGACAGTAAAAAATGCTCATCAACAAACTGTTGTAACCCATTTTTGGGTCCCCATAAAAAAATAATAAATACAAAAAAAAAAAAATGTGCGCAGTACTGGTCGCAGTAACCCACGTTTACGTTCTGCAGTAGATGAAGATTAATTAGCTAGTTACTGTGTGCACAGTACCCCGGTTACTATGCACGCTAATTAATTCTCTGGTTACTGTGCACACAGTAACCCGGTTACTATGTGCACAGTAACCAGCCCATGCAAAAAAAAAAAGAGAAGAAAAAAAAAAAAAAGAAGAGGGCTAAACGGTGCCGTTTTGAACGGCACTGTTCCCCTTTCTTCCCCGCCTAACATACAGTAGTAAAAAAGGAAAAAAGATGTATATTTAATGGTGTTGGTCCCTCCAGCCCACCGACCGCCGGTCCCTCCAGCCCACCGACCGAAGACATTGGCCGACCGCCTACCGCACCGCCGAAACTGAGGGAGGCACGCCTGGACAGCCACGCCCGACCAGCCGCCGCATGACCCCACGATAAAAAAAAAACATGCTCACGGGCTATAAATGGAGGAAGAACAGAAGGAAAAAAGGGGGGGAAGAGAAGAGAAGGGAGAGACAGAGAGAAGAAAGCAGAAGAGAAGGGAGAGAGAGCAAAATAAAAGAAGAAGAAGAAGAAGCAGAGGAGAGAGAGAGAGGAAAACAGCACCGCCGGCCACCGCGAACAGCCAGTTCGGCCGCCGCCACCCCTGCCACATCAGTTGCTGCCAACATCACCACCGCTCCAGGTAGCCTTTCCCGTCGTTTTTTTTTGTTCAGCTTCATCTGCATGCAGAACGTTTACGTTCTGCAGCAGATGAAGATTAATTAGCGAGTTACTGTGCTGTGCACAGTAACTCGCTAATTAATTCACGGTTACTGTACACACAGTAACCCGGTTACTATGTGCACAGTAATCAGCCCATTCTTTGGGCCAGGTTCGGCCCAGCCCATATATTTGGGCCTGATCCGGCCCATTTCAAAGAAAAAAATCAAAAATATTTGTTTCAGCATTTTATAATTTTTCCGCGTAATTTTTATGTCATTTTGATTAATATTTGGTGGTATTTTTTTATGTTGTTAAAAATACAAAAATCTGATTTTCAAATACCCGGTTTTCGTCAAAAACTTCCACAAAATACAAAAAAATTAAAAAAAAGAGAAAAAAATATTTTTGTGCATACGGCCAAGTGTCTCAAAGCTAAAAATTCATATTGTATTTTTTCATACACAAAAAAAAAAATGTTTTAGCATGCATTTTGGCTTTAATAACCAGTTTATTAAAGTCAAGAGAATATTGGCCAATATTTCAAAAACAACAAAAATTTTATTTTGTTTGTCTCTTAGTATCCGGGGTATGACTTTACACGTAATGCATATTCCGGATATTTAATTCTTTTTTTTTTTGGACAATAGAACCTGGGGTATGACATTACATGTAATGCGTATTCCGAACAATAAAAAAACCACAACACGACCTTAGATTTTATCAGACATTAAAACAATGCAGCTTACCTTAGGTAGGGCGTAGTTGGGGTGCTAATACCTTCCCTTTACGCAACCAGTCTCCGTACCCGATCTCTAAAGACCAGTTAAGGTTCCTAGTAACCAGAACACTAGGTGGCGACTCCCTGTCCATTTTTTAGCTTAGAGACAAAGAACTCCTTGTCTCACCATATTTTCCATGCCAAATAGACAACATACCACACCCTCATGAAGGGTTGAGGGTGGACGATCGTCGCGCCGCCGCACACGTGCGACACAAACATTGGCCTGTTATTGTCCAACTGTTACTGTCTTCATATTGAATTGTTATTGTTCAACCTCTCCTTAGATTTTTAACTATATCTAGAGTTATAGAACTCATTTTCATACGAGATTGGTGTCGTTAGAAAGCTAAGACACGAGGCAATAAGTTCTCTAAGGATAGAGAACCCAGTTCTGCCTCTAAGACAGTTAAAATTGCTCATCAACAAACATCGGACTATTACTGTCCAACTGTTACTGTCTTGATATTGAACTATTAGTGTCCAACTTCTACTCGGTTGTTTAACTATATCTAGAATTATAGAACTCATTTTCAAGCAAAATTCATCTCGTTGGAAAGCTAAGACACGAGACTACAAGTTCTCGGAGGAAGGAGAACCCAGTTCTACCTCTAAAATAGTCAAAATATCTCATTAACAAACATTGGAGTGTTACTGTTTTGATAACTATTATTGTCTGACCTCTCCTTATATGACTAACTATATCTAGAGTTATAAAACTCCATTACAAGCGAGATTGGTGTCATTGGAAAGGTAAGAAACGAGGCTACAAGTTCTCTAAAGGAAGGAGAACCCAGTTCTCCTCTAAAGTAGTCAAAATTGCTCTTCAAAAAACATTAGTCTATTACTGTCCAACTATTATTATCTTGATATTGAACTCTTATTGTCTGACCTCTCCTTAGATTTTTAACTATATCTAGACTTGTAGAACTCCATTTCAAGCGAGATTGGTCATTTTGGAAAGCTAACACACGAGGCTACAAGTTCTCTAAAGGAAGGATAACCTAGTTTTGCCTCTAACACAGTCAAAATTGCTTAAGAACAAACAAAGGACTATTACTGTCCAAATGTTACTGTCTTGATATTGTTACTGTTTGACCTATACTCCTATTTTTAACTATATCTAGAGTTGTAGAACTCCGTTTCAAGCGAGATTGGTCTTGTTGGAAAGCTATGACACAAGGCAAGAAGTTCTTTGAAGGACAAATAACCCATTTCTACCTCTAAGATGGTCAAAATTGCTCATCAACAAACATTGGATTATTATTTTCCAACTGTTACTATCTTGATATTTAATTGTTACTGTCCGCCCTCCCATCAGATTTTTAACTATAGCTAGAGTTATAGAACTCCATTTCAAGCGATATTAGTCTTGTTGGAAAGCTAAGACATGAGGCTACAAGTTTTCTGAAGGAATGGGAATTCAATTCTGCCTCTGACACAGTCACAATTGCTTAACAACAACCATTGGACTGTTAGTGTCCAACTGTTACTATATTGATATTAAACTATTACTGTCCGACAACTACTCATATTTTTAACTATATCTAGAGTTATAGAACTTCATTTCAAGCGAGATTGGTCTTGTTGGAAAGTTAAGACACAAGGCCACAAGTTTTTTATAGGATAGGGAACACAGTTCTTCGTTTAAGACAGTCAAAATTGCTCATCAATAAACATTGGATTATTACTATCAAACTGTTACTGTCAGACCTCTCCTCAGATGTTTAACTATATCTTAAGTTATTGAACTCCTTTTCAAGCGAGATTAGTCTCGTTGGAAAGTTATGACACGAGGCTACAAGTTCTCAAAGGAAGGAGAACCCAGTTCTACCTCTAAGATAGCTAAAATGTCTCATCAACAAACATTGGATTGTTACTATCCAACTGTTACTATATTGATATTGAATTGTTACTGTCTGACTTTTACTCATATTTTTAACTATATCTAGAGTTATAGAACTCCATTTCAAGCAATATTTGTCTTGTTTGAAAACTACGACACGAGGCTACAAGTTCTCTAAAGGAAAGAGAACCCAGTTCTACCTCAAGAGAGTCAAAATTGCTCTTTAACAAACATTGAACTGTTACTATCTGACCTCTCCTGAGATGTTTAACTATATCTAGAGTTATAGAACTCCATTTCAAGCAAGATTAATCTCGTTAAAAAGCAAAGACACAAGGCTACAAGTTCTCTGAAGGAAGGAGAACCTAGTTCTATCTTTAAGACAGTCAAAATTGCTCATCAACAAACATTAGACTATTACTGTCCAATTGTTACTGTCTCCCTAAATTTTTAACTAGATCTAAAGTTGAAGAAATCCATTTTAAACGAGATGGTGCCCCATCATTTATATATTAAGGATGCCACAGTCTAAGGTACCATAGATAGCAGAGCGGTCTGGTGGATTTCCAACTGCAATACCCATAACAACACCCTCACTCCATATAGATCCTACCTACTTGCAGTAGATAGTGAGAGCCATTGTATCAAAGATGCCAGGGCCTACAAGTACTAAGGGTAAGGAAAGTGTGCATCCTTTAGTCTATTGGATTAGGTGTATGAGAGATATTGGATGTGTACCTTTCATAAGGGATGAGGATGCAGAGATTGCAAGACAGTGCCAAAAGAGGTTAGGGTGAATTGTGTGGCATAATTACTTTCAGAGAATGCTCAGACTTGGTGGACTATAGTTAGGGCATGGAGAGCAGAGGAGGAGTTGAGTTGGGCTGAGTTTAGGAGAGAGTTTGAGATTAGATATTACTCTCGACGGCATCAAAGGAGTAAGGAATAAAGTTTTTGGGATTGAGATAGGGAGACATGATAGTAGGACAATATGAGAGATGGTTTCAGGATCTTTTTGTCTTTGCTTCTCCTTTGATTCCATCTGAGCAACACAAGATTGAGAGATTTTGGGACGGAGTGAGACAAGAGTTAAGGAAGGGATTGGTGACTCTGTAGCTAGGAACTGTTGGAGAGTTAGTTGAGGCTGCTTAGGAATTAGAGACTATTATTGAATAGGAGGATCCAATTATTAGGAGACAGGAGTTGGGAAAGAGGAAAGAGCCTGCATCTTTTATAGGTAACCCACCTCTTCCTAAGAGAGGAGGAGGTGGATTTCAACAGGGACAATCATCTCAAAAAGGAGGATTCTCTATTAGGATGTCAACTGGCAGGTTTACACCATTTAATAGAGGAGGTAGAGTAGGAGTAGCATGAGGAAGTAATTCATCTGGAACTACTTCCCAGAGATCTTATGCCTTTCCTCGATGTGATACTTGTGGACGGCAGTATCTAGGAGATTGTAGAGTTACTGCTGAGAGATGTTTCATATGTAGACAGGAGGGACATCATTGAAGAGTATGTTCATACCTAGAAGGTGGATGTCATTTGTGTGGAGAATATGGACATTTTAGACATAACTACCCAAACCAGATGCAAACATCAGGTCAACAGTAATATAAGACAGTGGATAGACTAGGAGCAGAGCAAGTGAGATCTACTCAATCAAAAGCTAGTGTCAATAGAGCAGAGGTCGAGGACAGGGTAGTAGGACTCAAGGTAGAGTGTACTATATGGATCAGTCTGCTGCTTGAGTTTCATCGGATATAGTGGCAGGTACAATTATTGTAAATGCTCATAAAGGTTATGCATTATTTGATCCAAGAGCCACTCATTCTTTTATAACATGTAAATTTGTAAATCAATTAAATGTACTTGAAAGAAAACTGGTTAGAGGGTTGGTTATTAGTGCACCTTTAGGGGAGGAAGTAGTAATAGATGAGTGTTATGAGGGTTGTACTGTATTATTAAGGGGTTATGAGTTAAGGGTAGATTTAGTACCATTAGATATGGTTGAGTTTGATATCATTTTGGGAATGGATTGGTTAAGTTTGTATCATGCTAAGATGGATTATTATGCTAAAGTAGTTATTCTTACATGCTAAATGGGGAGGCAATAGAGTTTAAAGGGGAGAGAAATGGAGTGTGTAATGGGTTGATTTCAATGATGACAGCTAGGTAATTAATAAGAAAAGGGTGTGAGGCATTCTAAGCATTTGTGAAGGATACCTGGAAAAAGGAAGAAAAGTTAATAGATATTCCATTAATATAGGAGTATCCTGATGTTTTTCATGAGGAATTACTGGGATTACCACTTGGACGAGAAATAGAGGTGACTATAGAAGTGTTCCGAGCACTACACCTATTTCTCAAGCTTTATATAGAATGGCTCCAGTGGAGTTGATAGAATTAAAGGTGCAACTATAAGAACTACTGGAAAAAGGGTTCATTCGACCTAGTAGTTCGCCTTGAGGAGCCCTTGTATTATTTGTGAAGAAAAAGAATGGCACCCTATGACTTTGTATAGATTATAAACAATTGAATAGGGTGACCATAAAGAATAGTTATCCACCTTCCATAATTGAGGACTCGTTTGATCAACTTAAAGGAGCACAAGTATTTTCCAAGATAAATTTGTGATCGGGGTATCATCATATGAGAATAAAAGAAATAAATGTATAAAAGACAACTTTTAGGATCCACTATGGACACTACGAGTTCTTAGTGATGCCATTTGGGTTAACCAACACCCTAACAATGTTTATAGATTTAATGAATAGTCTTTAAGCCTTATTTGGATGCATTTGTAGTAGTATTCATAGATGATATTTTGGTGTATTCACATTCTTAGGATGAACATGAGTAGCATTTGCATATTGTTTTGGAGACTTTAAAGGCAAATAAATTGTATGCCAAACCGGGTAAGTGTGAGTTTTGGTTAAGCAAGGTAGTATTCTTAGGTCATGTGATATCAGAAAAGGGTATTTATATAGATCCTAAGAAAGTAGAAGCAGTGTTAAAGTGGGAGAGACCTACAACTGTAACTGAAATTCATAGTTTTCTAGGTTTTGCGGGCTATTATAGAAGGTTTATAGAAGGATTTTCAACTATAGCTTCTCCATTAACTCGGTTGACTAGAAAAGAAGTTAAGTTTGAATGGTTTGTGGATTGTAAAAAGAGTTTTCAAGAGTTGAAGGAGAGATCAACCTCAGCCTTAGTGGCACTTCTAGAAGGACAAGTCGGATTTATGGTGTATAGTGATGCTTGCATTAGAGGCTTGGGTTGTGTACTTATGCAACACGACAAAGTAATTGCCTATGCTTCTAGACAATTAAAGCCATATGAAGTGAACTATCCGATACATGATTTGGAATTAGTTGTTGTTGTGGTGTTTGCATTGCGAATATGAAGGCATTATTTATATGGAGCTCAGGTATAGATTTTTACAAATCATAAAAGTTTGAAGTATTTGATGTCTTAGAATGAGTTAAACATGGGATAGAGAAGGTGGGTTGAATTAATATAGGATTATGATTGTGTTATTAAGTATAGGAAGAACGGGATCCTTAATGGCAAGATTAGTAGTGCAACCTGTTTTGAGAGAAAGAATTGTGAAAGCTTAGAAATTAGATGGTGATATAGAAAAGATAAGAAAAAGAATGGAGTTAGAGTAGAATACAACATTTAGAATATTGGAGAATGGAATGGTCATGATGGGAAAAAGGATTTGTTTGCCTAATGATAAAACTTTAAAAGATGAAATTCTTAAGGGGGCACATGAATCCAAAGTAGCAGTTCATCTAGATGTATCGAGATCTAAAGGAGTATTATTGGTCGCCTAAAATGAATACAGAAATAGCTGAATTTTTAGCAAAATGTGGTATTTGTCAACAAGTAAAGGTAAAACATCAACGACCTGCAGGGCAGTTGCAATCTCTTCCAATTCTAGAGTGGAAATGGGAGAATATTACCATGGATTTTGTGATGAGATTACTAAGAAGTAGGACAGGAAACGATGCAGTTTGGGTGATTATTGATAGATTGACTAAATCCGGTATGTTTATGCCCATGGAAATGTAGTGATTCTATGGAAAAGTTTGTCAGAATATATGTAAATGAAGTTATTAGACTACATGGAGTGCTAGTTTCTATAGTTTCTTATAGGGACCCAAGGTTTACTTCTAGATTGTGGCCAAGTATACAGCATGCCTTGGGCACCAAATTAACCTTAAGCACTACCATCCATCCACAGATAGATGGTCAATTGGAGAGGACAATTCAGATATTAGAAGATTTATTAAGATCTTGCATATTAGAGTTTGAAGGACAATGGGAAGATCATTTGCCTTTAGTGGAATTCACTTATAATAACAGTTATCAGACTAAAATTTATATGGCACCTTAAGAAGCTCTGTATGGGAGAAAGTGTCAAACTCCTATATGCTGGGATGAAGTGGGTGAAAGAAAGTTATTGGGACCAGAATTAGTGCAAATGACTACAGATAAGGTTAAGTTAATCCAAGAAAGAATGAAATAAATGCAAGATAGATAGAAGAGTTATGCAGATACGCTCAGAAGGTTGTTGGAGTTCATGATGGGAGATAACATGTTTTTGAAGGTTGTGCCATGGAAAAATATTATTCGTTTTGGTATGAAAGGTAAGTTGGCACCGAGATATATTGGTCCTTTTAAAGTTATTTAGAGGATTGGTCCCATTGCTTATCGATTAATGATTAGTACTTAAAAGTGTATTTTTATCAAGGTCTTATATCATCATTTTGCATTTGAAGTATCAATAACTCCTTAACTAAAGCATGTTTTATAATAACATATCTAATAATATAAGATACCTTTAATTTATGGTAAATGTTCATCTTAAATATCACATAAATAAAAGGATTGATTGATGAGTTTAAGTACTGAAATTGAAAGGACAAAGAGAGGGCCAAACTTAGAAAAGCGATGTTGGTGCAGTCCAAAGTGCAACACTGTTTGGTAATTGGGTCATATTTGGAGCTATAGATCTTGAATTTAGGTCTGCTTTATATGGTTGAAAAGGTAAGACATAGGCCTACAACTTTCATGTGGAGTCCAATATTTAAAAAGGCCATTTGCAAGTCCAAATTATAGCAGCAATGGAGAAGTCTGAATCTGTCCTGCAACCCAAACATTGTTCAGTGTTCAGCCCATATCTCAAGTTCTAGAAGTCCAAATGACCTCAATTTTTTTTCCTGAAAATATAAGGCAATTTCCTATAACTTTCATGAGTACAATTGGTTTAAGTTCTGATGTTAGCAATGACGTTTTATTTAGACAAGAAGATAAGGATTTTCAACAACTCAAGAGTTGGCCACCCACTCAACAATTAGTCATCAAATCAATAGCTCCAAATTTTGGCCTATAAAAGGAGGCATTTGCCATGCATTTAAGAGCTTGGTTGTTTAGATCAAGAACTTGCTCTTGCTCTCTCTCTTTATATTTTTTGTAATTCTTAAGTTTTGCTTTCATTAATATCTTGTTTATGCTTTTCATTTCATTTTCTTTACTTAGTTAACTTGTATCTTATTTATGTTCTTATTTTGTTTATTTAAGTTTCTCTCTTTTATTATGTTTAGCTAAGTTTATTATGTCAAGGTGAAAATGTTACACTAATAGTGTAAGAATAAGTATAGTGTAAACTCAACATGGACTTTAATGTTTGATATTAACATGTTTTGTATTTGTTATCTTGTTCACTCTTAATACTTTGCTTGTTAAATGGTTAATCTATATTTGTGTTGTGTAACACTTGGTACAACAAATGCTTTGCACTTTCATAGCCTAACCATATGGTATAACCTATACATGTGCTATGAAAGGAACTTGATTTGTTGTTAACATAAGTTATAATCATGAATACCTGACAATATTTACAAGTATTAGCATTATTCGAATAAGATAACTAATGTAATCATGTTAACAATTTATAATCCTATTGGAACCTCCTTTGTGTGTGGTTTCCAGTTGAGTAATAAGAGTTTATACTATACTTGTTTGAAATACCATTAGTGGATACTCTAACCTTGATACTTATTTTTATCATTGTTTAATTCTCACATTGATCTTCCATCTCAAAATTCTCATCAACTTCTTCTTCTTCTTCTTCTTCTTTATTATTATTATTATTATTATTATTATTATTATTATTATTATTATTATATTAATATTACTACTACTACTACTATTATTATTACCATTAATATTAGTATTATTATTACTATTACTAGTAATATTACTACTACTACTACTACTACTATTATTACTATTAATATTATTATTACTATTATTATTATTGTTGTTGTTGTTGTTGTTGTTGTTTGTTATTTATAATTTATACAATTAATCTCGCTGTGGTTCGACCCAGGTCTTGCCAGGTTATTTATTACTTTGACACTTCTGCACTTGGGAGAAGACATCAATCTTTTGGTCATGTCAAGTTTTTGGCGCCGTTGCTGGGTAGATAAATTCTTGTACAAATTATAGTATTTATTTTATTTTCTCTTTTTACTTTTCTTATATCTAACTTTTTTTCTTTTGTTTTGTTTCTTTTTCTTTTGTTTTCTTCTTCCTTTTATTCTTTTTCTACACATGCATGAGTGTTTGGTCACGTACATTAAGTGGTAGACTTTATATGGTATCCTCATCATTTTCAGAAAATATGGCCGAAGAAGATAACCAGTCACTTTATAATGAGAATAACCGTGTTAGAACACTTAGAGACCACATGAATCCTACAAGAACAAGTGCACCCTCGAGACTTGCTTAAAATACTTACCCTCATCATGGTTTTGAAACATGGAGATTAGTTTCACAATTTTATGAAGGGTTAACACCTAAAGATAGGCAAATGGTTGAATTGATGTGCAATGGAACTTTTGAAGATAAAGACCCTAATGAAGCAATGGAGTACCTAGACTTGCTCACTGAAAATGCTTAAAATTAGGACATTACAGGCACTTATGAGACACCAAGTAAAACCGAACCTCATACATTTAGTGGAGGTATGTATAACCTTAGGGAAGATCATGACCTCCAAGCCAAGTTTGCATCTTTAGCTAGAAAAATCGAGGCACTAGAATTGAAAAATAGTAGTCAATTAAAATTTATTCAAGACATTGTGTGTCAAATTTGTAAAACAAATGAACATGCAACCAATGACTATCCAACTTTGCCTTCTTTCAAGGAATGCCTCCATGAACAAGCTCATGCTTTAAACAGTTTCCAAAGGCCTAATCATAACCCTACTCGCAAACATACAACCCTGATTGGAGAAACCACTGAAACTTAAGTTGGAAGAGTGATAACAATAATGCACAAACTTCACAGCCACCGTTTCAAGCACACCATAATTTCCAAAATTCTCATGGATATGCACCTCCTTATGCCCCACCTCCTAGAAGAAATCTTGAGGAAACATTACATGCATTCATTGAAAAGCAAGAAACAATCAACACTCAACTTGCTCAAAGAATGACAAATTTTAAAGATGCTCCTGCAAAATTCACATCTTCTCTCAATTTTCAAGAGAAAGGTAAGTTTCCATCTCAACCATAGCAAAATCCACAGGGGCAATACAATTCAAATGCAAGTAGTTCCAGAAGCCAACATATGGATCAAGTCAAATCAGTCATCACTCTTCGTAGTGGTAAGGTTAGTGAAAAACCCACTCTTGAACCTTGTGAGAAATATGATGAGTCAATCTCTGAGGGTAAGGAAGGGGTTGAATCCGAGCATTGCAAAGAAAAGATTGATTCTCCGCCAGCACTTCCATTTCCTCATGTCATGACCAAACAAAGGAAAGTCAATCACAATTCTGAAATTCTTGAAACTTTCAAATAGGTAAGAATCAATATACCTTTGTTGGATGCTATTAAACAGGTACCTTCATATGCTAAATTTTTGAAAGATCTGTGCACTGTGAAGAGAAAACTGAATGTGTAAAAAAAGGCATTTTTAGTCGAACAAGTAAGTGCTATTCTTCATAATAATAATGCTTTGAAATATAAAGACCCTAGTTATCCTATAATTTCTTCCTTTATTGGAGAACATAAAATTGAAAGAGCTTTACTTGATCTTGGAGTTAGTGTGAATTTACTTCCATCTTTGGTTTTCAAAGTCTCGATCTAGGTAAGTTAAAACCAATTTCTGTAACTCTTTTACTTGCTAATAGATCTGTAAACGTGCCTAGAGGAATAGTTGAGGATGTGTTAGTACAAGTTGATAAATTCATTTACCCTGTAGATTTTGTTGTCTTTGATACACAACCTGTTGAAGCATGTAATTCAATTCCTGTTATTTTAGGATATCCATTTCTTACAACTTCTAATGCATTGATTAATTATAGGAATCGGCTGATGAAATTATCATTTGGAAAAGATAATGTGTGACACTAGTGATTATGCCTTAAGTGTTGTCTTAGAACAAAGAAAAGATAAAAAACCTTATGTGACTTACTATGCAAGTAAAACTTTAAATAGTGCTTAAATGAATTACACTACAATTGAAAAAGAATTACTTGCAACAGTATTTGCATGTGACAAGTTCAGATCTTATCTTGTTGGCTCACCTGTTATTGTTTTTAGTGATCATGCAGCATTGAAATATCTTCTCTCTAAGAAAGATTCTAAGGCTAGATTGGTGTGGTGGATTTTGTTACCTTAAGAATTTGATATCACAATCAAAGACAAGAAAGGCACCGAAAATGTTGTCGCAGATCATTTGTCAAGATTGACAACTGATTCGAGCTCTAACATCACACTAATCAATGACTACTTTCCTGGAGAATCTTTATTTTCTGTCTCTACAATGCCTTGATTTGCTAATATTGTTAATTTTCTTGTTTCAGGACAATTGCTAGCTCATTGGAGTACCCAAGACAAAAGAAAGTTCTTAAACGAAGTGAAGAACTTTTATTGGGATGACCTTTATTTATTCAAATATTGTCCTGGTCAAATATTTTGAAGATGCATTCCTGATAATGAGGTAATTAGTGTCATTAAATTTTGTTATTCTGAGGCATGTGAGGGTCATCTCTCATCATGAAAGACAACTGCAGAAATCTTACAAAGTGGATTTTATTGGCTTACCATGTTCAAGGACTCACATGCATTCTGCAAGACTTATGAAAATTATCAAAAGTTAGGATCTATTTCAAAATAACACATGATGCCTTTAAATCCTATTCTTATCATTGATATCTTTGACTGTTGGGATATAGATTTCATGGGTCTATTTCCTCCATCATTTGGTTTCTTATATATATTAGTCACAGTAGATTATGTTTTAAAATGGATAGAGGCAATTCCAAGTCGAAACAATGATCACAAAACAGTGATAAAGTTTTTAAAAGAAAATATTTTAAGTTGATTTGGAATCCCTCGAGCCATGAAAAGTGATGGTGGAACACATTTCAGCAACAAGCCATTTGAGTCTTTAATGAAGAAATATGGAATCACACACAAAGTTGCCACCCCTTATCACCCTCAGACGAGTGGACAGGTGACACGACCAAAAGCTTGATGTCTTCTCCCAAGTGCAGGAGTGTCGAAGTAATATATAACCCGGTAAGACTGGGGTCGAACCATAGAGAGGTTAACTATATAAATTATAAATAACAACAACTCAACAACAACAATAATAATAATAATAACAACAATAATAATACTAATAATAATTAGTAGTAGTAGTAATACAAATACTAATACTAATATTAATAATAGTAGTAATAGTAGTAGTAGTAGGAGGAGGAGTAATAATGATAGTAATAATAAAGAGGACTTTGAGATATAAGATTAATGTGAGGATTAAACAATGATAAAATAATATATCAAGGTTAGAGGATCCACTAATGGTACTTCAATTCCAGCCTTGGATCCCCTTATCCCTTGCTGTTTTTTTTTTGCCTTTTTTTGTGCTTCTTACCAAAAATCACGTAACCTACTTCACGCAACCAAAAATTACAAAACATAAATTTTTGTCTAAAAAAATCTTGTATTGTTTTCGATGTTACCTAGTTGCCGCATGATTTTCCCATACCCTCCTCACAACAGTGTTATGGACACTGTCCTAACAGAATTTATCTTGTGTATAAATAATTAATTTTAAATAAAAATAATATTTTATTTACAATTATATTAATAATTTATTAGAAATAAGCTGAAAATTATAAATTAACATCAATCTCAAATCTGTCAAACCATTCATTGATTTGAGGCATCCATTCAGGATGCTTGGATATCTAACTCCATTAAAACAATGGAATCTCCATCGACGATTTAAACGCCGATGATATTACTCGGGTGGCCAATATTTACTTCATAAATTATGTTATAATTTTAAAAAAAAATAACTAAAACCTTAACAAACTTACATTGAAAGGTCGTCCTTCCACTATGCCTCGTACTTGCGGGTAAATTGATTCCGCTGTGAAGGCACGCTGCCTCTGCGCTGTGAACTAGCACTGGAAGAGGCAGCATCGGTTGACGGCGCAGGTGATGTAGGTGCCTCTTCTTGAGAGGCACCTAAGAAAATATCATCCTCGCTGCTAGATGAACTAACTGCGACCGTACGTGAACGACCCGCTCTAGTTTTCATTCTACGCATCTACCCAATTTTGTACAAATAATTATATAATTCAATTCAAATGTTAAAAAAAATTCGACAGCATCTTTCCTATATTGGATACTACCCAAATCCACAAACCTGCAAATAGTAACAATAGCCACAACCAATTGATCCAATCTATACTACTTATTCCAACATATTCAATTACTAATCCTAAGGTAAATTCAACATTAAAAATTATAATTTAACAAATTATTCAATAATTATGCCAATACAACAATAAAATATATTCAATAAATTAAAAAAAAAATACAGACTAACAATTAAAATCAATGGAAATAATTAAACACAAATCATCCAATAATAGAGTAAAATTACTAATTATTCCAGCATATTCAATTACTAATTCTAAGGTAAATTCAACATTAATGACAAATATTAAACAAATTAACTAATAATAATTATGCCAATACAATAATAAAAAATATTCAATAAATTCAAGAAAAAAAACTATAGACTTTAGGAATGAAATATGCTTACCTTAATAAGGTGTTGAATTCAAAACTTTATCTACATTACAAAAAATACACCAAAACCAAAAAACATAACCAAAAAAAATAGCTAAAAAAAAACCTTTAAAATAAAATGAAATAGAAGAAACACATACCTTTTAATCTGATGAAGATTCACAAGAAATCTTGCTAGAGATTCTAGGTGAAAGCTTTGAAGAATTGAGAGGAAAAAAAATCAAAATTTAAGCTGAAAAACGGAGGAGAAGAAAAAATGAACTGAAGGGGCGGTTGCTAGAACTTATAGGGCAGTTTTATCGACGGATTCACTGACAAAAATAAAAAATTATTATTATTTTAATTTAGTACGTCGATGAAGTGTAGAAAATCCGTCGGTAATTTTTGAATTTCGGCCCAAAATTTTTAATTACCCTCCATATTTTTCGCGATTCGTCAGCAAGCTGACGCGATCAGAGATGCATTTAATGCACCACCCTTTGGAATTCGCATAGTCCGTTGGTATTTTTTTGGTAACATTGGCCCACCGACAACTTACTGACGAACGTGAATCCGTCGGTATGAGCGTCGGTGATTGTGGCATTTTATGTGAGATGCCGACGGACGTGAATCCGTCGGTATGATCATCGGTGATTGTGGCATTTCAAGTAATTATTTTTGAACTCTCTGTGAGATGCCAACGGACGTGAATCTGTCGGTATGATCATCGGTGATTGTGGCATTTCAAGTAATTATTTTCAAACTCTCTGTGAGATGCCGAAGGACGTGAATCCGTCGGTATGGTCATTAGTGATTGTGGCATTTCAAATAATTATTTTCAAACTCTCTATGAGATGCCGGCGGACGTGAATTCGTTGGTATGGTCATCGGTGATTGTTACATTGTACAAGAAATGTTGTACTTGTATTGTCTATTTACCTTCTTGCAAAAACTTAAATGATAAACTGTTCATCGCACAAAACAATAACAATAGTGCTTAAACAATTAATATTTCGTGTTACAAAATATATCATCCATAATCTAAATTACATGAAAAAAAAAGGGTTTTACACAAGGCTTCATTTTGATAGTTCGTCAGAATTTTCTTCTTCTTCGTCATCAATTGAATAGTCATCACCTTCATTGCAATCTTCAATATGGATATCATCTTCTTTATCGATATTTTCTTGTCTGCTAGAGCTCAAAACAACATTCAACTCCTCTGCGTCAACATCAATAAGACTTTCATCGAAAACATGAAAATTTGAATTTTCTTCCAATTCAATCGAAGGAGCAACTCGATATGTTTCAACCAACTCACTAACTTGAAAGACTTCATCTCGCACACTTGTGTCTTCATTCTCATCCTGAACAACCTCGACATGACCTCGGGGTTTCATTTTTAAAACGAACAACCAATCCACTCTTGATCAATCCTTTCTAAATGAAGGGGTGTATGTGTAATAAACTTGTTGACATTGTTTTGTGAAAACAAAGACATCATTTATGTTGCGGAGTCTAGCTTTTGAGTTGATTTCGACCAAACCATAGTGCGGATCAACTCTGATTCCTCTATCAGTCATGTCATACCAATAGCATTTGAATAAAAACACTCTATTCTGCTCGCTATGATATTGCAGTTCGACGACCTCTTCTAATCTACCATAGTAGTCAACTTCTAACTCACTACTAGTGGATCCCTTAACACAAACACCGTTGTTGTGTGTCTTTCTTCCTTGCCCGTATTCTTTAGTATGGAAAACACATCCATTGACAAAATACCCATTGTAGCACTTAACTTTTCTTTCAGGCCCTAGGCTTAGTGAAGACAATGATGTAGGCACACTCCTTCCCATTTGATAAACCTTGTATGTAATGTACATCAATAAACAATAAATGAACAAGAATCTCGTAATGACATGCATACGTACAATAATTTTGCAAGTTAGAATGAGTTTGTGATAGTGCTTACATGTGTTCTGAACCACGTGGCAAATTGTTCATCTTGTAATTGAAAGATCTGGGATTCGGTCAGCTGTGAGTTATTGGAGAGCAAATATTATTGATGTTGCCTGTAAGTGATAATGAGTGTATGTTATTACAATATATAATTAACAGTATGAGTTTGTGATAGTGCTTACATGTGTTCTGAACCACGTGGCAAATTGTTCATCTTGTAATTGAAAGATTTGGGATTCGGTCAGCTGAGTTATTGGAGAGCAAATATTGTCGATGTTGCCTGCAAGTGATAATGAGTGTATGATATTACAATTATAATTAACAGTATATTACTGACAAAGTTTAATTAGTATTACACAGATATAAACTTACTAAATAAAAGGTCTCAGCTCATCACAGTTAAATTGAACATAGTTGTGTGCTTGTTTGATCTTTATTTCTGACAAATATCTTACTCTTAAGGTATTTTTAGGTGTGGGTCATCCAGTATTGGAGAATATTGACAAATTCCCACTGGAAGGCACTTCACCGCCATCATCATGTCGTGAAACACAATTTATTCTCGTTCTCAGATGAGGTTCAAAATAGTACGAGATAAATGTAGAGATCTTCTCAACAATATAGGCCTCACATATCGAAGCCTCAACATGGGCCTTGTTCTTAATCTTTTTCTTGATATTAAACAAATACCTGCATTGAATTAATCAAGTATTTTCAATTAATAAAAACATAGAAAATAGTTTTATGTATGAATTACATTGCAACTGTAATATTTAACCGTTCAAATTGGTACATCCATCTATACTGGACCGGTCCTCCAGCTTTTGCCTCGAACGGTAGATGTATAAGGAGATGCTCTATTGAGTCAAAAAATGATGGAGGGAATATCATCTCAAGTTTACATAGTGTCTCAATGATATTCGTTTGAAGCCTCTCAATGTGCTCAACATTCAACTTGTTGGAGCATATATCTCTGAAGAAATGATTGATCTCCATGAGTGCATCCCATATTCCTTTTAGCAACAAATCATGAAAAGCTAATGGGATGAGTGTTTGCATAAACACGTGGCAGTTATGACTCTTTATTCTATACAATCTACAGTTATCTATATTAACCAACCTTGATATGTTCAATGCATGTCCATCTGGAAAACACTGACTCTTAAGCCATTTGTAGACTAGCAGTTGTGCGTTTTTCTCTAACACAAAGCTTGCTCTTGGTTTTGCGACCCGTGACTCATCATAAACCAACTTCATATTTTTATAGTTACAATATAAAGCTATATCTAATCTAGCCTTGATGTTGTCCTTTGTCTTCCCTTTCACATCCATGACGGTGTTGAAAATGCTCTCAAACACGTTCTTTTCGATGTGCATGATGTCAAGGTTATGGCGGAGCAGATTGGTCTTCCATTAAGGAAGCTCCCAAAAGATACTTTGCTTTACCCAATTATGGGTCAAACCAAAACCAGGAAACTTTTGCTTACCTGATTGAAGGCCAAACACAATGTTACTGTACTTTGATACAACATTATGCAATTCTTTACCAGAAAGACACGAGGATGCATCTTTTTCAACTCTGCCAACAAAGAAATCTTTTCTGTTCTTTCTGTACCTATGATTAAGTGGCAAGAAGCGATAGTGACAGTTAAAAAAAGAAGCTTTACCTTTGTTTTCTAGCATGAATGCCTTGTTGTTTTCCATGCAGTATGGACATGCGAGTTTCTCATGCGTGATCCAACCAGAAAGCATTCCATAGCTGGAAAATCATTGATAATCCACATCAAAGCTGCCCTCATAAGGAAATTTTGTTTCCTCGATATATCATAAGTCAGAGCTTTAGAGGACTACAACTGCGCCAACTCATCAATCAACGGTCGAAGACAAACATCTATATTCCGCCCCAGGTTGTTTGGACCGGGAATGACAGTAGATAAAAACATGAACTTCGGCCTCATACACATTCCCGGTGGCAAGTTATAAATTGTGAGTATGATCGGCCAACAAGAACAGGGAGCAGCAAATAACCCAAATGGGTTGAATTCGTTTGTACACAACCCAAGACACACATTCCTTGATTCAGCTGAAAAGTGACGATGCACACTGTTAAAGCATTTCCACGCTTTGCCGTCAGAAGGATGCACCATCACACCATCAACCGCATCATGTGCTTGGTGCCATGTCATGTGCTCAGCAGTCCTTGGTGACATGAATAACCTTTGCAGTCTAGGTGTGATCGGGAAGTATCTAAGTTTTTTATATGCCACTAGAGTATTTTCCCTGCCAATTCTGGGTTTGTAACGGGAATGCCCGTATGTCATGCACTCGGTCATCTCGGCATTTTCAAGGTAGTATAAAATGCAAAAGTTAGGGCACATGTTAATTTTTTGGTATCCTAAACCGAGAGGTTTCATCATGGACTTCGTAGCATAGAAGTTCTCTTTCAGCCTGTTCCCTTCAGGTAAAATGCTTCTCACCCATTCATTAATTTTGTCATACCTGGCCTCACTCAACCCATGATCTAACTTGATGGTGAACACCTGTGCCACGACCGATAATTTACTGTGGTTTGTGCAGCCATCCCATAATGGTTTGTCAGAATCTTTCAACAAATCAAAAAACCTAGTTGCATTTGCATTAGGTTCTTCTTCTACGATTGGACATTGATTGACATTACCTTGATTCATTCTCATTGCATCTATAACCATATTTCTGTAAGGATTAGTGTTTTCATTTGCCGCTCCATGCACGTTGCTAGCACTAAAAGTTAACCCAACCACCATTTCTCCCATTCTCCTCTTACTAACAAATACTTCTCCATGTGCATACCAACACTAGTAATTCTCCACAAACCCTTTATATAGAAGATGCATCATTACAACATCTGGATGCAGATACTTTTTATTTTGACACTTCCTGCATTGACACCTAATACCACCTCTAGTAAATTTTATGAGAATAGATGTTGCGAAATTAATAAAACCATGAACCCCGTTACAATAATCCATCCTCCACAATCCTTGGGGTGAATCTCGATACATCCATGAACGATCATCCATGACTTATATCAAACCTCTATAAAATTATGATGACATCATGTATTAATTAACTAAGTTAGGTAAATAAACTTGCAAAAATATTAGTTTACCTTGAGATTATCCTACAAACCAATCACAACTTCTCATAAATATTAAATATTCATTATCATTTATCAATGTCCATACAAATTAATATATATAAATTTATGAAAATTACCACTCCGCAATACCATTAATAAAACTTAAAACGGACCCATTAAGCAAGCTATTAATTATTTCAAAACAGCACATGTAATTCGGTAATTCCATAAAGTTTTAACAATTTACAAACAAATATAATCTTACAAAATCTAAAACAAACCATAACAGGTATAAAATTATACATTCATATACTACAAGTTTGTCTGAGAAATAACAATAAAACATGTACATCTACTAACAAAATACATATACTAAAAAAACAATAAAATTGACATTTAAATGTTAAAATTTAAAAAGATAGAATTACTTATAAAAATTGATAAAATCCATCGGCAAATCAAAACACGGATGCTGTGACCACAAAACTTCAATAAATATAACTTGTTGTGCTGAGACGAGGAAGATTTTTGTTTGGGGGCTGGTTGTTTGCAGATGGGGAGAGTTAGGATTAGGAAGAAGGAGGAGAAATAGGAGAGGAGAGGGTCGGCGGGGAGGGAATTATATTAACTTTTTCCAACGGTTTCACAGACGGATTATTCCGTCGGTGAGTCCGTCGGCTATTCTGATGAAAAAATCGACATGTCATCGTACAGATCTGCCATTTCAAATCCATCAGTGATTCCGTCGGTATTTTTAACGGTGAACCGATCACGTCACTATACGGGCCTGCCGTTTTAAATCCGTCAATGATACCATCGAAAAAAATCACCCCTCCAAAACCTCCACGTCAGTGACCCGCTTTTTTTTAATTCTGAACTTTCCATCCGTAATTCAGTCGGTAACTGCTGACTGAATTACAGACGGAAAAAGTTATGTCGGTAATTTTGACCTCAAATTAACGACAGAAATATTCCATCGGTAAATCCGTTGCTATTAAGCGAATTTCTAGTGGTGGCATCTTATCGCTGCCAATGCTCATAAAGAGGGTTGGAGATGACATAGGAGGTTTCGGCCAGGGAAACTTTTTTGGGTGGGATGGGAATGGTTCCATCAAGGTATCCAAAGAGACCTTGTCCACGGAAGAAAGGAATTAATTGAGCTTTCCAGACATGATAGTTGTCTTTTGAGAGTTTTGTAACATTTATGGCTGGAGGAGAAACAAGTGGGGGATTGCCATTAGTAGTGGTATCTAAGGTGTTTAGTGAAGAGGAAGCCATTTGTGTGACGTGAGTCAATGGCTCTGATACCATGAAAAAGATGTGTAGAAGAAGAATTACATAAATATATTTCCTTTTTGTATATCAACACTGTTACATTATGGCCTTTTATATATTACAATCCCTGATTCAAAAATCCTATCATTAAGAATGCAATTAATGTTAAGATATACACTTAATTCCTAGAATATCTATTGCAGATATGATTACCATTATCTTTAGTTTCAGTAATCTCTTATGCAGATATGATCAGAGATCATGATTATCTTCAGTATCAGTGATCCCTGATCATGATCTCTTTAGTATTAGGGATCCCTGATTATGATAGTAATCCATGATCATGTTTATTTTTAGTATCAATATTATCTTCAGTAGATTTGAAAATATCTTCAACACAAATCTATATTATTGTTCGTACGTTGAAAAAAAGAAGAAGCATAGGTAACAATATGCTAGAAGTGCAAAATTATTCAAGTCCATGATAAAAAGAAAATCTACAGATTTGGAGGACATTGAAGCTGTTTCATTGGGAACAAGCAGAACTTGCTTGTCTATTGAAAACTCAAAAAAGACACGATAGAAGCTTAGAAAGCTAATACAAACAGCTTGCTTGTCTAATGCTTATTCCTGGCCGACAAGCACAACAGAAAGGACTAAGAATTCATTCTCTGCAATTTCCAAAGGCCTGGAAGGATAACAAGAACACTGTTTCAGATCTGACACAGTTATGTGAAAAAGACAAGTCAATATGGTTAGATGATTGGGGAAAAAAAGTAATTGATGCAGGACTTGCACTTCAGAAACACTTAGGGATTAAGTTTTCTTGATAATAAAGATGTCACAAGTATCACCAGACAATGCATCGCTTCCCATTCTTCTCACCTATCACATGATAAACAGTGGAATGTTTTGTGTTGGACAGTGGAAAAGATATCCAAAGCTGCTATGGATTGTAATGATCTCTGGAATGACACAAGAAAAGGTGTAGCGAAAAAAATAGAGCTTTATTTGAGCTTCTAAAATTATTTGAAACTAGTGGGTTGAACAAGCACAAGTTTTAAAATATAAAGATAAGGTGCCTGTAATGACCTGAATTTTCCATAGAACTTGTTCCTCCAACTAATCGAGCTACTCTAGTTATAGATAATCCCGCTCCAGGTGCCTGTAATGACCTGAATTTTCCATAGAACTTTCATATTTTTAATCATTAAGTATAATGGGGTAATTTTTTTTTATGTAATTTGTCTAACAATACATCTCATTATTGATTATTTGGTTTACCAAATTTACAGTAAAGTTTCCTTATATTATTGATTCTATTGAATACATGCAGTTCCTTCGGCCACCTGCCAATTCAATTGTTTCTCCATTCGATTCTTTCACATTGCTTCTCACAATTCATTTTATATTCTTTTTATTTTTCATCTACTTAAAACATATGTGTGATGGATACACACACATAGAGAACAAAAAAGATGCAATAACCAAATACTAAAAATACAATCATACCATTTAGTACATTTCAAGGTGATGTTATTAACACAATTTTAAGTATTCATAGTACATATAAATAAATACCTAACAAAATTATAAATAGTGAAATGACACAATCAGTATTGGCCCACTTCGTGACATAGACCTGTAACATATATAGTATTATAAGAGTTATTAGTTGTCAAGAAAACTTATGCTCATGATTTTTTTATGAGGAAAAAGAATCATTATGTCTACTAGCACTTGTAACAATCTTGCTCAAAACATTCAAGTTAAAGTTCAATAATACCTCAAGTCATATGACAAGTGCTCATTATTGCAACTAAAATAACCTTACAAATTTAACATCTAGCTATAAAATACATATATGTTGTTTTTCATAAGGAAGGAGAATAGTATGCTTATTGAGAATTTTTTTAGCATCGATTATATCATATAAATATTGAATTACACAATAGCTGTTATGATGTCTAAGTTCATATTTGTTACTTTCGACAAAGACTTTACGATGAATTACGTAATACATTCAAATCTAAAGTTGTCGACTATACGTCACCACGTAGCAACTCATTTTCTTAATTTTTGATTCCCCAATCAATAATTAATATTTTATTTCTTTAATTACAGATTTTCTTAGGTACAATCCTTGAAGTAACCAAACGGTATTATATCTTAAGTTGTCAATCAACCCCCTTTGTCATATACATTTTTAAGCATTAGTTAACGGTTTTACACAATGGTTTTCATTATACAATCAATGATAGTTTCAATGGTTTCCATTATTTGGAAACAACACCATAGTTTCTACTCATTTAAAACAACAACACAATTATCTTCATTCAAAACAAAGGCAACCACATGAATTTTATTTTTATTAGGGACAACTAAGAAGTAAATTTTGTTGCTTATGATTTAATTTAAAGGATTTGTTAACTTAAATAGAAGTAAAGGTAAATGAGAGGCTACATCATCATTTTATAATTAACTAAATTGTACTTTACTTCCTTGGTCATCATTCTTTTGGGCAACTAAACATCAAAAGTTATCATATTCATAGATATTGGCAATTAATCATCAACTATCAATTTATATCTTATCCTTAGTCATTAATATTGTGGTCATTAAGTATCGTTCCTTTCTTATCCTTAGTCATCAATATTGTGGCCACTAAGTATCATTCTTATTTCATCCTTAGTCGCCAATACTATGGCCACTAATTATAATCTAGTTATCCCTTCATAGATGCCAATAATTCTAGCAAACCCATTTGATTTCCAACAAATTCAGCTATTAATTTCTTCTTACCGAGTCTATTTTTAATATTTTACTTCACATCTTCATACAACCTTATACCACATTGTTTCATTTGAGTTATGTTCAACAAACAATTGATGACATATATTATAGTCTAGGAATCCTTGTACATATAGAATTCTTCCATGCATAACTATTCATTCCTAACTTTGATCAATTCTGTATATGGTTCTTTACACATTAATTTCAATTGAGAATAATACATCATACTCTTTTTTATTTCATCGTATTAGTAAACACTTTCAAATTAGATGGTTCACAACACTCATTATCGGTAATTCTAGTATGGACCTAATTAATCGGAGTTAACATCATCCTTTACTCCCGGCTATCCAACATAGATACCATTAGCCAAAGCTAATCTCATCATTCATTCCTAGCTATCCAACATGGATACCATTAGCCAAAGTTAATCTTATCAATGAATCTAGGTTATCCAATATGGATACCATTAGTCGAAGCTAATCACATCATTTAATCGCGGTTATCCAATATAGATATTATTAGCCGAAGCTAATCTCATTAATGAATTCTGGTTATCAAATATGGATATCGTTAACTGAAACTAATCACATAATTTAATCTCAATCATCCAATATAGATACCATTAGCCGAAGCTAATCACGTCATTTAATCTTGGTTATCCAATATGGATACTATTAGTCAAAGCTAATCTTATCAATTAATTATGATTATCCAATATGGGTACCATTAGCTGAAACTAATCACATCATTATTAATTGTGTTTCATGAGTAATTTTAATCGATTTAAAATCTGGTAGCAACATTATGAATAAATACTTCAAGGAAATAATTAGTTAAAGGTGGAAACCACCCACCTGCCCCTCTCGTAATGTGTTCTCATCCAGTTGAAGATTTGATCCTAGCCGCACCTTCTGATACACCAAATGTCCATTACTCAGTATATTTTTATTTAGGTAATGTCAAAGACCATTTCCACACATATACCAGAACACTTATATATTCATTCAAACATCTCCCACGTTTGTATAATTATATAGTGATAATATTGTAACAAGACATTTGTCCATAATTTTAATGTAGGTCATCTACAAAAATTATATCATTTTGACATTGAAAATCGTTAGTGAAAACTAAGTCAAGTTATTTTGACACTAAAACTCATCAACGAAAACTAAGTCATTTTGAAATTAAAAATCATCAACGAAAAACTAAGTCGTCCTGATACTGAAAATTGTAACGAAAACTAAGTCATTCTTACACCGAAAATCATCAATGAAAAACTAAGTCATTCTTATGCCGAAAATCGTCAATGAAAAACTAAGTCATTCTAACATTGAAATTCATCAACAAAAAATAAGTCATTCTGACATTCTTTTCCCTAAATTCACGCATATGGTCAATACCAAGTTTTCCTCCTAAAGACCATAAACCACAACCAAATTCACTTTCAAAGTTTATGAAGTAAGGGAAACATGTAATGTTTCTATTATATAACAACATCACACATTCATCAAACATTGTTAAAGAGGAACTATCACTTATTACTATCTTCATGAGAGTCTTTCTTTGCTATCCTCTCTCAAGGTGGCCGAAGCCCATGTCATTCCCCTCACAAGCATATTTTTATGTTTTTCATGTGACAACATCAAATTCAATGAGAAAAATAAATTAAAATCATTATTTTCCCCTCTATTACAGCAAAAATTGAGGATGAGACTTTCATGAAGGGTAATGATGGCAAAAAAGTAACCTCAATTCCCCCTTTCCATACATTACAAATCTTAAACAAGATATATGATATAATTTAGGATATGTTTGATATGATTTTTTTGAATTGATTTAAATTATTTTTCAACTTTTAATTTATAGAAAAGCCATAAACATACTTGGTTAGAAATAAATTTTGATTTTAATAAAAAATTGATATAAAATTGATTTAATTGTAATTTATTTTCTAGTTACACCAAATTTATTCCTTATGAAATATGTTTTGAGTTGTTTTTTAAAATATTTTTTAAATTATAACTTTAAATCAAATCTCACTTCTTGCTAAATAGACTCTTAAAATATCATTCTCTTCCCTTTTCCTCCATTCATTTTTTCCCCCTCAAAACCAAGTGTAAATACAATTACTACTTGACATATCTAAAATGCATTGACTATATGATCCAATAAAATAACAAACGTTACTTAGAGATTTGTTTTTCAAATTATCATTCCCGTTTTCAATTACAATATAGAAAAATAAGTTAGTACATACACTACGGTTAGTATGACTTCTGCGAATTAATTTAAACTGTTTTATTTTTTATTTATAAGAAAATCTTAAAAATATCTGGTTAGAAATGATCAAAAGTTTGTTATGAAATTGATTCAAGATTTTGATTTAATGAATTTTGATTTAATGAAAAGTTAAGATTTTCAAGTTTTAACTTATAGATTTTACTTATAAGTACCACACCTAATTTTCAAGAAAATTGCTTTGAATTATTTTAAACTAATGTATTTATAATTTAGAATCATTTTGATTTATTTTTATTATTATTTATTTATGAAAAAAAATTAAATTAAAATTTAAAAATCATTTCTCATATATCATTACTGAAATTTGCATATAAATAAACTAGGTCTGGGGTATGTAAGAATTTATTTGTTTTTCTATTTTTCAAAAATAATTTTGAAAAAAAATGAATTTTTATTTATTTATTTGTTTTAAATGAATTTTTTTATGTTTACAAATTATTTTGATATTAAAAATATATTTTAAAAAATAAAAAAAATATTATTTTAATATATTTTTAAATATAAAATACTTTAAAAAATAATATATAAGTAAAATATCAAGAGGGTTATGAAAAGCTCGCCGTAGAAGTCTGAGTATTGAAAAGGAAAATAATAGGGTAACAGTATATTCCTTCGTGAAAAGCTCTCCGCGTCTACACCGACGCGCTAATTTAGATTTCCCCTCATTCCAAAATACCCATCTGGTCAAAACTCAAATGTGACCTCTGCCATTAACCGAACACCTATACAGAGATAACACGCACCCATGGCTCCTCTCACTCTTCCACACCACCTTTAAACCACAGCCACGTAATCAAAGTGAAAATGAAACACGATCTAATTAGTAACTATACGTGGAGAAAAATAAATCTGCAACAGAAGATCCAAACTCTGATCTTACAGCGTACATAGGCAAAAACAAATATAAAAATTCAGACACACAAATTCGGACCAGAATTCGATCGCTCGCTCGCTCTCTCAATCTTTGTCTCACTGCAGTCTCGATCGGCCTCACCATAAAAGCAAGAAGAAAACCAGAAATAAAATAGAAATAAAAACAAAGCTACTCCTTGATTTGTTTATTTATTTTTTAATTAATCAGATTGGTAGCATGACAATATCTATCTATCACTCCCGCTGCTTACTCTCGTAAACCCTGGAGAAAAATTTACAATTTGTCCTCCAGGTATTTTATTTATCAATTTATTTTGTCATTCACATTCAATAATTGCTAATTTATCCTTGTGCTCTTTCTATTAATTAACGGAATTGAATGGAATTTTTGTAGTGTAGGGAGGGAGAGGGTTGGTGATTGAATTTTGAAACGGTGAGTTGGTGGAAATGCCAGAGGAGGAGGAGGAGGAGGAGGAGTTAGTAGAACTCAAGTTTAGATTGTACGATGGATCGGATATCGGTCCGTTTAGATATCCACTAGCATCACCCGTTGCTATGCTCAAAGAAAGAATCGTCGCCGACTGGCCAAAAGGTCTGTCTGCTCTGCTATCCTTCAATTACTTAACTCATCATTTTTTCTTTCTTTCAATTAGAAAGTTTCGTTTCTATTTTACTCAAGCAAATTCGTTTGTTTATTTATTTTAGTTGCTTAGTTTAGCTTGAAAAATTGGTGCAACGCAATTATGAAGGCTGTGAATAATTAATTTCATATTGATATGCTTAGTAACAATTCCTTGCGATGCTGTATGGTCGTGTAGTTACATTATTTGGATAACTTATCTGGTGAGTGAATCGATATGTGGTTCCAGTTTGATGAGGGCATTATATTTTGGGTTAGTAATTTATTTATTTATTTTTGTGGTTGGATGGGGAGTAAGCCATGCCATGTCTTCATGAAATTATCATAGGCAACTAAGATATGATTTACATATGCCTAGTCCTGTTGGTATGTTCTTGTTAGTTCAGAATGTAGAGAATGTTGTTTGAGGATGTTTTGGATGCAGAGACTCAGACGGGTTGCATTTTATTTTTCAATGTTAATTTAAAACTGGATTGAACCTTTTTATCTTGTTAGTTTCCCTTGACAATACCTTTTTTTGTTCTAATTTTCTCCCGGTTATTGTTATTGTGCTATTTTATATTCTTCTTTTCCTTAAGAAACCAAGACATTATTGTTCGCCAGATACTCTCTAGGCACAATATAGGTTCCATGTTTACTTGATTTTGTTTTGGTTGACTGGGGCAGGGGAAAAGTTATACATTTGTAGTCTTGATATATGACATGTCATCATGTTAAGAACTATGTCCTTAGCTTCCATTCTTATTTGGCATCCTTGCTATTTCTACTTCAATCTGATGCATGTTCTGAGAAAATAAATTTTCCCGCACCTTCTCTACCAAGCAGAGGACTGTTTTTCTCAAGCATTGAGTGGGTCGACAATAATCATGTCAATGATATTGGATCATTTCTTTCCCTTAGGGGATTCACACTGCTTTTTATCAAGTAAAGACACCAGAGTAGCAAGGCCAAAGTTTTTCTGTGCTGTTACCAATCCTTTTCATGTACTGTGCTTTTCTGATGAGGCCATGATAATTGGGTTCCATTAAAGCATAGGGGGCACTGATTCTTTCTAATCTGTTTTTTTCTGCATGCATAACTTCCCCTGCCCCTTATTATCGTTTTAAATTGATTGTTTATGATAAAGGTACTTCTTTGTGAGGACAGGGTACAAGTCTCTTTGATGTTTTCTTGAAGTAATCTTGTTATCCTATTGCAAGTATTTTCCTACTCTCGTCAAGATTTTCTTTTGCATAATATTTAGTGCATCTAATAATGGAAATATAGCATTTGCAATGCAATGGGGAGCTGCAGGAGTGATTGAAGTATGAAGGTGAAACTTGGATAAGGAATACCCTTGTATGCATGTATCAGACTACCTCTATCTCAGATTACCAACATCACAATTGGAATCAGGAAAGGAAACTGTGGCACTTCTGACTTGATTGTTGATGACGACAATGCATTCTATCCTCCAATGCAAATATCTTGCATGAAATAAATTACACTTGGAAGTGGTTGCAAATATCTTGCATGAAATAAATTACACTTAGAATTGGTTTGCCAAATATTATCCTGCAGTTTGGCCAATTGGGGATTTTATACACCAAAATTGGGTGCCTGTGTGGCTGTGCCATACCCATGGTTAAATATAATTTCAAAACTCTCTCTTTCTGGACCTTTCTACTAAAATTACCCTCCTTAGAGAAAGGATAAAGTTCTCAAAAGGATACTATGGTATGATGAGAGAAGTGAAAACTTATGCTCTGAAATCTTTAGTATTATTCCATGTGCATGAAAGGAAAGGGGAATTGAGACATGCATTTTTAGGGAGGATAGAAATATTATTGGAATCTTGTGTATGCTGAAGCATTTCATTCTATTCTGTAATTAGCATTATACTAGGTCTGACTTGGTTCCGTCTTCGCTCTGCATTGAGTGTAATGCTTGGCTTTGGTTGGTGCCTTTGGACCGGGAAAACCACATGCTAAGCATCTTTCTTGTTGCTAATTGATTGGTGACTAGAATTTTCATTTGTTAGCAATCATTGGATTATAAGCATGCTTAAAGATGAAGTTCATGGTGATTATGATTATAAGCCTTTTCTTTTTGCTCTAGAGAAATTGAATATCCCTTTTAAATCAAATGTTAACGTTTTCATTTTCCTAGGATGATATGGTTTTGACTGACATTTCCAGTATGGGATTTAATTTCTTTGTTCAGAGTCATCTTCTTTCGATCTTTGGCATTAACTTATCCCTACTTTGTTAAGTAAGAAATACATATATTAAATGTTGTTCTTAATTCTATTATCTAACAATTGATCTATAAATTCAACTTGTCTTAGATAAAAAAATTGTACCCAAGGCAGCAAATGACATCAAACTGATAAATGCTGGGAAAATCTTGGAAAACAACAAGACTGTTGGCCAGTGTAGGGTTCCTTTTGGGAACCTCCCAAAAGAGGTCATCACCATGCATGTTGTAGTGCAGCCATCTTTAGCAAAAGCAAAAGCAGGTAGTTTTATGCTCAAGTATTTAACACATGAATATATGGTGCCTTCGCGCATGGTAACATCATGTTTGGAATTGGTATTCTTTATGTGCTTCATCTTGTTCTCTTTGAAGAGAAGTATTATGTCTTCCAAGGAATAATACCTTTGAGAACATCTTTTGTGTCAGTATCAAGATAATCTGGTCATGAAAACTAGTAATCAAATCTGAATTTTCATTCATATGAACACTCCAATCTGTAATAAGATACAGCCTTAATTTGAGGTTTTTTTCCCTCTCTTCCAATGTGCTTGCTATAAGTTATTTTTATTTTTATTTTTTAACAGAGAAAAAGGTGGACGAGGCCCCAAGAAAAAATTTCTGTTCATGTTCCATACTATAAAGATAGAGTTGGGCTCCTCTAAGGTGTAAGCTGCTTTGAAGTTCCTAGGATCTCATGGCGATGGAAATCATTTACTTGGAAGAGAGTAATTTGTGAAATGATGCCGTCCCGCATCTCACTCTACATGTTTGTTTGAGGGCATCCCTATGTAACAGTGTGCTGGTGATGTATTAACACTTTATAAAAGAGTGTTTTTTGTATTATTATAAGGCAGCCTCCTCACTCTCATTTAGTATTTATTTTATACAAAGTTTTACGGGTTTGATCTTGTCTGAAATTTTATGATCAAGTAGAATGTGTTAAACTTGCCACTGTTTAAATGTCGAGGTGCTTTTGTTTGTGAGATCATTCAGTTTTGCACATGCAGTGTGTCAACACATGTTGAGGAATCGGGTTAAGCTGATCAGGCAGTATCAGGTATGCCCATGGCGCATCCGATTTCCCAAGTCCTTTCTAAATTCACTTCCAGTTCATTTGCTGAAAGATAGGCGTGCTTTACCTTTTCTTTTTTCTTTTTTTGTTGATTTTCCTCCCTGAATTTTTTTGGACAAGATGGGTTAAAACTTTAGACGGGACGGTGAAAAATGAGGGTCTGGGACTGGGTTATGGGACTTACGGTGGAGGCAATTAACCATTGTTTTGCCGCCCTACAGGATTGGTTGAAGTGTTCATGTAAGGTGAAGAGGAAGGTTTTGTTACATGTGTACGGATAATATGATGGTGTTGTTAGGTTTTTTAATATCATATATGCAGTGGAAACTATAAAATAAATTTATTTGGGATTCTCTAAAATTTTATTAGATAAATTAAGAGTTGTTTATATATTTATAATATGAAGATTTCATCTTTTTTAGTTTTGAATAATTTTTTAAAGATTGGGTTATCGCAAACTATAAGTCGTTCAATTGTCTGACTTTCAATGATAATTTACATGAGCTACTTATGAGAAAACTTATGAGAAATCTAAATTTTTATTTAGGAGACATGGATTACTATGCATAGAGTGTTTCTTCTAATTTCTTTAAGTTTAAGGAGAAATTCTTGGACAATTAAAATTTTATTAATTAAAAAAAAGATGTTTCTAAATGTTAATTTCTATATAATATCATTCTCATTAACTGACATGATCAAAAAATTGATGTCTTCTTTCAAGTGCAAGAGTGTTAAAGTAATAAATAACCCGGTAAGACCGGGGTTGAATCATAGGGAGCTAAACTATATAAATTACAAATAATATATATATTTAATAAAACAAAGAGTTTATGAGAATTTTATGGAATATTAATGTAATAATTAAATAATAATAAAACAATTGTCAAGGTTAGAGGATCCACTAATGGTATTAGAAATAAGTATAGTATAAACTCTTTTTATTAATCAACTAGAAACCACACACAAAAGAGGTTCCAATAGGATGATTTATCGTTAATAGTTCATTATAAATTGTTAACATGATCATATTAATTATCTTATTTAAGTAACATCAAACTTTTAAATATTGTGAGGAATTCATGATGCTAACTTATGTTAACAACAAATCAAGTTCCTTTCATAACACATGTGTAACGGTTGGCTATGAAAATACCAAGCATTTGTTGTACCAAGTGTTATACAACACAAATCTAGATTAACCATTTAACAAGCAAGGTATTAAAAATTGATAAGATAAAAAGATAAGACATGTTAATAACAAATTTTCTTGGATGTAAACATTGAAGCCCATGTTGAGTTTATATTATATATATTCTAAAACCATTAGTGAAACCTTTTCACCTTGACATAATAAACTAGCTGAACATTATGAAGAAGAGAAACATAAATAAACAAAATAACAACATGATTATATAAGTATAGTAAAGAAAGTGAAAGGCATAAACAAGAGATTAATGAAAATATAACATGGAATAAAACTTGAACATTACAAAATATAAATAAAGAGAGGAAGAGTAAGATCTTGATTTGAACAACCAAGATGTCTAAATGCATGACAAATGCCTCCTTTTATAAGCCACAATTTGAAATTATTGATTTGATGACTAATTGTTGAGTGGGTAGCCACATCTTGACTTGGTGACAATCCTTATCTTTTTGTTTGAATAAAACGTCATTGATAACATCAGAATTTGAACAGACTTAACTCATAAAAGTTCTAGAAAATTTTCTTAGCTTTCCAGGAAAAAAATTAAGGTCATTTGGACTTCTAGAACTCGAGATATAGGCTGAACACTAAACAGTGTCTGAACTGTAGGACATATTCAGACTTCTCCGTTGTTGCTATAATTTGGACTTGAAAATGACTTTTTTAAATCTTGAACTCCCCATGAAAGTTTTAGGCCTATGTTTTAGCTTTCCATCCATATAGAGCAGACCTAAATTGTAACAACCCGGCTTTCCAAGCCCAAAACAACAGTAAATTTTTTATATATATATACTTAATACACATGGTGTCGGCAATCAGTGAATCTGAATCCTCACATCATCAAAATACAATCCATACAATCAACATTTCATTTAAAAGTGAATCTTACACAAACACGTAACATTAAGGTTGCTTGATTTGAAGTTCATATTTAAAATATATACATAGACATGAGTTTGCATTCTTATCCTACTAATAACCATCACAATTTTAAACAAAAAGGATCTAATAAAAGTTATACATTCAGTACATTGATCCATACAAAATACATTGTGATTTATAATGCATCTACATAATTCCTTGCAAAAGTAGGTTCCCGTGTATCGGGTTTCCTAGGCATCTTGTTGGTGTGACGTCCCTGTAGCAGTATAAAACATTTAAGAGAATGCAAATACTTAATAATAATAATAATGGTAACTAACGGTCTGGCAATTAAATAAAGCATTAACATTTATAATTTCTTCATGTATTTGATATAACAGCTAGTAGTACATATAGATACACAAGTTTTCGGATGCCATTCGCCGAAACTAATCATTCATTTGTCCCGGCCATCCATCCGGATTCCATAGCGAAAGCTGCGTCGTTGCCGATCCAAAAATCGGCAGCAGAAACTGCATTGCTGCCAATCAAGGAATCGACAGCGAAAACTGTGTCGCTGCCGATTTCTGTATCGGCAGCAAAAACTGGGTCGCTGCCGATTTCTGTATCGGCAGCAAAAACTGGGTCGCTGCCGATCCAAAATCGGCAGCGGAAATTGCGTTGTTGTCGATTTCTGCATTGGCAGTGAAATCATTCCTTTATCCCGGCCATCCATCCGGATGCCATTAGCCGAAGCTAATCATTCATTTATCCCGGCCATCCCTTCGGATGCCATTAGCCGAAGCTAATCAACCATTAGTCAACATTTAAACGTTCGACAATCTAATATCGGTTCTAACAATATGATAGTACTCAAGTTAAAATATTTCAATATTCAACGTATGAAAAAGAAAGGTGCATGTCACCTACCTGCTCCACCTGTGGGTTGTTCTTGTCTTGATGATGGTCCAATCCCGACTGCACCACCTAAGATATCAATGGTCACAAATCAGTACAATTGCATTTATTCTTATTTTTAAATCACATTCATCACCACACTTATTTCAAGAGTTCATATGTTCATATTCAAGTGTTCCATATTTTACACCATTATATCCTGAAATTGTTACTCGCATTTAAGTCATTTCTGTCTAGGAGGCTTATTGTAAAAATCAGCAGCGAGAACTGGTTCGCTGTAGGCTGCCCAATTCGGCAGTGAGAATTAGTTCGCTGCAGGCTGCCAGTTCGGCAGCGACAACTGTTTCGCTGCCGGCAGCCAGTTCGGTAGCAAAAACTGTTTCGCTGTTGGCGCCACAGTTTCGCTGCACAACGCACAACTTGGCAGTGAATACTAATTCGCTGCAGCCGACACAGTTTCGGCAGCGAATTACATTTTCGCTGCACAACACACAAATTGGCAGCGAATATTAATTCGCTGCAGAAGGCTCAATTTCAGCAGCGAAATAGAGTTTCGCTGCACAACACACAAATCGGCAGCGAATACTAATTCACTGCAGCCGACACAGTTTCGGCAGCGAATTACATTTTCGCTGCACAACACGCAAATCGGCAGCGAATATTAATTCGCTGCAGAAGGCTCAATTTCGACAGCGAAATAGAGTTTCGCTGCACAACACACAAATCGGCAGCGAATACTAATTCGCTGCAGCCGACACAGTTTCGGTAGTGAATTAGCGTTTCGCTGCACAACGCAGTTTTGGCAGCGAAATAGAATTTCGCTGCACAACATACATTTTGGCGTGTACACACACCACACACACTGTAACAACTCCAGTATATACACCGTCGCTAAGTTCCAGCAGGACACACACATCGAAACCATCAATTTCAGCACATAATCCTTCAACAAAATTCCAGCAGAACACACACATGGAAAACCATCAATTACAGCATATAATCTTTCAATAAATTCCAGCAGAACACATCAATTACAGCACAACAAAACCCCAGCAGAACACATTAATTACAGCCTAACAAAACCCCAGCAGAACACACACATGAATGCTGACCCACCCCATAGTTAAAGCCAGCCCTCTACCATGATTTGTTATTTCCATTTTTATTTATTTTTTTCTTTGTTAGATGTTTTGAAATTGGCTTCATTTCACTTCAGTTTCCTTGTTCTCCTAGTTAATTTCAGTTTCCTTCACAGCTGGCTTAGATCTTAGATCAATTTTTCTTAGGGTTTTCTTCTTCATTTCCGTTTCTGGTCTTAAGGGAAAGAGGAAGGGAGTTTCATGACCCATACCTTCTGAATTTAACTAAGTTTGAGGAGGGTTTGACACTATTCTTTTCTCCTCTCCTGCTGGTTCTCCTCCTTCTTCCTCTCACATTTTCCAGCCCTCTTTTCCCTTTCCTTTAGGCAGCTGTCCACTCTTCTCTCAAGGTCTCATCTTTCCCTCACACGTTTACAAGCACTCTCTACTGGTTTGATTTAAGTTTCTGTTGTGAAAGAGGAAGAGAAGAACGACATGCAGCTGCTGTTTTTGGAAGAAGATGGGTCATCCTCTCTCTCCTCCTTCTATTTATACTCCCCATCAAATGAAGTGGGTTGTTTGGGGGGTTGGTTTAAATGTATTCTTATCCTTGTTTTGGTCTATCTAAAACCAGTTTTACCCCTTCCTCCCAGCTCTGCGTTGCTGTCGATCGAGAAATCGGTAGCGAACACTGCATCGCTGCCGATTTCTGCCTCGGCAGCGAAAACTGCGTCGTTGCCGATCCAGAAATCGGCAACAGAAACTGCATTGCTGCCGATCAAGAAATCAGCAGCAAAACTGTGTCGCTTTCGATTTCTGTATCGGCAGCGAAAACTGGGTCGCTGTCGATTTCTGTATCTGCAGCGAAGACTGCGTCGCTGCCGATTTCTCCATCGGCAGCGAAAACTGATCATCATTTCCCTCTATATATATTGGGTGTTTACATAAATCCATGATCTACAGCTCTAGATATGACCCAATGACCGAACAGTGTTCTAGTTTGGACTGAACCAGTATCTATTTTCTAAGTTTAGCCCTCTCTTTGTCTTTTAAATTTCAATAGTTAAACTCATCAATCAATCCTTTGATTTATGTGATAGGCTTGCATTTAAGATGAACATTTACCATAAATTAAAGGTATCTTATAGTATCATACCTGTTATTATAAAGCATACTTTCGTTAAGGAGTTATTGATACTTCAAGTGCAAAATAATGATATAAAACCTTGATAAAAATGCACTTTTAAGTACTAATCACTAACCTTTTGTAAATACAAGGTTTATCTACATCTTTGATGAAATCAAATCTATTGATTATGTTGTCAAAATTTGATATTCCTACTCTTTAAAGCTTGTAAAATATATTTGTACATTACTTTTCATGTTAGTCTTTCTCTTAAAAATCCATTTAGATCCATTGGGTTTTATCCATTCAAGTGAATCAACCATGTTCCAAACTTGATTAGTACATGAAATCCATAGCTTTAAAGTCATTTCTTGGAATAAATAACATTTATTACTTCCAAGTAATTGGGAAGCTCATCAATTATGAGCAACATGTCATTCACAATTTTCATGAAAGGTCCTTATATCATTGATGTATGATGTTTTACCAAATTTATAAAGATTTTGTGTTTCTTAAGGTTCAAGCTAAACATTCAATGTTTTAGCCTTGAGAATATGTTTCATCTAGATGTAGTGTTCTACGAGGCATAGAGAATCTCAATCTTTTTTAGATAATTCTTGAAATATTTGGTCAAATATTAACCACCTCGATTCAATCAAAGTTTCTTAATACTTATTTCAATTTGTATTTCATTTTTATTAATGTTTATATTGAACTTGAGCTTTTTAAATTCAGGTATATACAAATCATTCGTATAGTTACTGGATCCATGAAAACATTATTAATATAAAGAACAACATTTGTCTTCAATAATAAATTTAAATTCATTTAATACTAAGTAAAATGGAAACAATGTCTTAACATATTAGAACAAAATAACAATTATAAAGTTCTAGTATCAACCCATTGGGCAACACAAAATAACTAGTTCCTACAGTTAATGCTATTAGCTGAAACTAGCCATTTATTCATCCTGACCATTCACTGAGGGTGCTCTTAGCCAATCATTTGTTCATCCCGGTCATCTGTTTAGGCAATTAGCCAAAGCTAATCATTTGTTCATTCCGCTAATCACTTATTCATCCCAGCCACCCACTTCGAATGTCATTAGCTGAAGCTAACCAATCATTTGTTCCAGTTATCCAATCAAATGCCATTAGCTGAAATTAATCAATTATTTGTTCTAGTCATCTATTTCGATGCTATTAGTCGAAGCTAATTGGCACGACCAAAAGATTGATGTCTTCTCCCAAGTGTAGAAGTGTCGAAGTAATAAATAACTTGGCAAGACCGGGGTCGAACCATAAGGAGGTTAACTATATAAATAATAATAATAACAAGAACAACAACAACAACAACAACAACAACAACAACAAGTTAAAGAGGACTTTGATATGTTTGATTAATGTGAGGATTAAACAATGATAAAAATAAATGTCAAGGTTAGAGGATCCACTAATGGTATTTCAAACAAGTATAGTATAAACTCTTTTTATTACTCAACTAGAAACCACATACAAAGGAGGTTCTAATCGGATGATTTGTCATTAATAGCTCATTATAAATTGTTAACATGATCATATTAATTATCTTATTTAAGTAAGTAACACCAAACTTTTAAATATTGTCAGGAATTCATGATGCTAACTTATGTTAACAACAAATCAAGTTCCTTTCATAGCACAGGTGTAGGTTATACCATATGGTTGAGCTATGAAAGTGCCAAGCATTTGTTGTACCAAGTGTTATACAACACAAATCTAGATTAACCATTTAACAAGCAAGGTATTAAGAATTAATAAGATAAAAATGATAAGACATGTTAATAGCAAGTTGTTTAGGATATAAACATTGAAGCCCATATTGAGTTTATATTATACTTATTCTTACACCATTAGTGTTGATGTAACCATATTATTTGATACTTTCACCCACATTTAACTAGTGTTTTGCCCATGTTATATATATAAAATGCCTTGATATTCTTTGTTTTATGTTTTGAAGGCATTTTTGGATGAAAGATGCAAAAAGGAGTAAATTGGAGGTAATTGACAGATTTGACGTTTAGTCAATATTTTGTGCAGAGCGTGAGTTCTAGAGGTCGAAATGAAGTGATTCCAGTGGCACTAAAAATATAACATCCATACCTTTCTAGAAATTTAATGCAAGAAAAATAAAATGAGAAAGATCATGGAAATTACATCCTTGAAAGTTAAATCCTGTATTTTACCAATGTTGACCTTTGGCCATTCAAAATTAAATATCTAGAGCTTCAGAAGTCCAATTGATGCAAACTCAATTTTTTGGATTCCTGACTTAAAGACCTATTAACGCTCCAAATTTTAGCAAAACAATATGTCATATGAGGCATATATTAATGTGCAAAGATGATAGCTGAATTCTGCCAGCAAACAGGTTTCATGAAGGAACATGTCCAAATTATGTTTTGAAGCATCTAAACCGGTGTCCAAGTTTTTATTTTAGCAATTTAGCTCCTCTATGTCAAAGCTTGAAGATTTAATGCAAAGCTATTTCTCCTTTTTAGAAAAATAGTTATTGAAGTACTTAAATGTAAATTGTCAACTTAAGGGAGGACTATTTTTGTAAAATAGGGACTAAGGTTTCTTAGCATAAAAAAAAAAAGAGAGAAGGGAAAGAGGGCATAAAGGGGGTAGCAGCTAGAAGTGAAGAAACACAAACTCTTCTCTCTACAAACCAGAAATAATGCTTTCTTCTATCTTTAGGGGTAGTTCTTACATAGATATGCAAGGCTGAGCTTGTTTTCTTGGTTGCAAGGACACAACAAACCTTCAGATTTTAAGAACCGTGAGATTTATTCTTCCTTTTATTTTCAGTTTATATTATGAATGAGTATGATTGTCTTCCTATACATATTTTCTATGATTGTTGTTGATAATTACTAAGCGGACTCTTAGTTATTATTGTGAACAATCTATTGCTAAGTTTGATATCAAAACCAGAGTTGTGATATATGAACTTGTGAAGCAACTAAGTTTGATAATTGTTGCAGAACTACATTATTAAACTTAGGGAGAACACTCAAACAAAGAAACACAAGCTGCAGATAGCTTGGTTGTCAAGAGATCAATCAATTTATCTAGTTCTTAGTGCTGCCATTGAACTAAATCATTAATGTGGACATTGTGATTGTTTGTTAGTTAGGGTTAATTATACGGCGGATCCGTTAATTAACCAATGTTAAGAAAAGATAAAAATTCAGAATATAAATTGAAGTTTTGTTTCAAGGATTCGTTCTAATTTTTGTTGGTGGATGTGTGCTTGCGACCAAGGTTTATTTTTTTGATAAATTTCGGTTTCAGTTGATTTAATTTCGTTTGCTAGTTTAATTTCTTCCATAGTTTAGATCATCACAAATCAAAACCCCCCCAATTGCATAACTTATAGCATAAAAATCTAAACTAAATCTTCCTTGTGGGATAAACCCCTTGCTTGCTCTATACTATCTTGTGTGTTGTGTTTTAAGCTAGGTAATTAATTTGTGCAACCGCGACATAGCAATAAATTTTTGTGCCGTTGCTGGGGAGGTAATTTTAGTTGATTCTTGTGCTTGTAATGTTATTTCTATTTGCTGTGATTATTATTTAATTTTTTTTCTTCTAAAAAAGAAACAAAATTTTTACTTGTGGGGGTACTATTCAAAACAAATTTTTTAGTGGTGTTAGGTGTCGGCCTTTTGTATCTTGAAGTGAAACGACGTTCTAAACAGGACTAGTGGTTAACCACTAGCCCCACCCTATCAAGGCCAAATTCTGTTGTTTTCTAGGTTTCTCTAGCAGTTTTAGTTTTCTACTATAGGATTTTTGTATAATTTGCATTGTTTTTGATCTCTTATGTGGTTGGTTTGTTTTGAGTTTTCTTGATGATTTATGCCAGTAACTCGTTCATAAACAAAGTCTAGTGCAGTTGGATCTTGAAATAGAAAAAACTTTACGCAGGTTACGAAAGGAAGCTCGCCTCAACACCATGGTTGTTGCATGACAACAAACACTTAAGGAACTTGCTGCTCTTAACATGAAAAATCAGCCATTATGCATAAGCATCGATAATAATGTAAACTTTAAGCTCAAATCTGGTTTTATACATTTGCTACCAACATTTAATGGTCTTGCAGGAGAAGATCCTCATACTCATCTCAAGGAGTTCCATATGGTTTGTGTTGGCATGAAACCTAACGGAGTTGATGAAGAACATGTTAAGTTGAAAGCTTTCCCTTTCTCTTTAAAAGGGGCAGCAAAGGCATGACTTTTCTTCATTCTCCCAAGTTCAATTGGAACTTGGAATGGCATGAGGAAGATCTTCATTGAAAAGTATTTTCCAGCATCTTGAGTTGCCAACATAAGAAAAGAAATATGTGGGATTCGACAATCTCATGAAGAGACACTTTTTGAGTATTGGGAAAGATTTGAGCAACTATGCATTAATGCCCTCATTATTAAATACCTGATCAGCTACTCATTCAATATTTCTATAAAGGATTGATGCCTATTGACCGTAGTATCATTGATGCTGCAAGTGGAGGGGCATTGGTAGATAAGACACCTGAGGCTGCATGCCAATTGATCTCAAACATGGCAGCTAACTCAAAACAATTTGGCACCCATGGAAACTTCTCAAACAAACGAGTAAATGAGGTAAGTATTTGTAACCCTGAAAATAAAGTTAATGATCTTACTTCTCTTGTACGTTCTTTGGCTTGTGGAAATGTACAGCAAGTGAAAGTTTATAGCATATGCTCCTTACAAGAACATGCTTTGGATATGTGCCCAACAATGCAAAAAGATTACATTGAACATGCTAATGCAGTTGATGGAGCATTCAACGGACAACCCCAGTGTAAATATGATCCCCTTTCCAACACGTACAATCCTGGATAGAGAGATCATCCCAACTTACGCTATAGGAACCCACCTCAACAAGGCAATCAAAGCCGACAATTCCATCCCCATGGATTTCAATCCCAATAGAATTATCAAGCAAGACAACCACCTCCATTCACAAACTCCAATGTTATAAGGTCGTCATCCAATGATGATCTTCATGAGATGATGAAAACGTTGGCTTCTAACACTGTGACCTTGCAACAAAATGTCATGTCTTTTTAACAGGAAACAAGGTTAAGTATTCACAACTTGGAAAAGCAAATGGGGCAAATAGCTTCAAGTGTAGGCAAATTCGAAGCTCAAATGAATGGAAAATTGCCCTCCCAAGCTTTGAATCCAAAAGAGAAAGTGCAATAATGTGACCTTGCAACAAAATGTCATGTCTTTTCAACAGGAAACAAGGTTAAGTATTCACAACTTGGAAAAGCAAATGGGGCAAATAGCTTCAAGTGTAGGCAAATTCGAAGCACAAATGAATGGAAAATTGCCCTCCCAAGCTTTGAATCCAAAAGAGAAAGTGCAATAATGTTGCAAAGTGGGAAAGAACTTGAAAGGCAAAGGTCGAAACAGATTGAGATGGAGGAAGAAGAAGAGATAGAAACTGAATTGAGTACAAAGAAGAAACATCCTCCTCCTTCCCAAATCAAAACAACGACCAACACTCCAAAGGTAACTTCTCACTCAATGAATTCCAGTTTTAAAATAATTCCACCCTTTCCTGTGAGTTCTTCTAGGTCAAAGAAAGAAGAAAAAGAAAAAGAGATTTTAGAGGTTTTCAAGAAAGTGGAACTTAACATTCCTTTGCTTGATGTTGTCAAGCAAATTCCCAAGTATGACAAATTCTTGAAGGAGTTGTGTACTACCAAGAGAGCTTTCAAACTAAAAGGTTACGAAACGGTAAGTATGAGTGAAGTTGTATATGCCGTTGTTTAAAAAAATATGCCTTTGAAGAAAAAAGACCCAGGTGCGTTTACTATCCCATGTGTTATTGGTAATGCTAGTTTTAAAAGGGTCTTATGTGATTTAGGTGCATCCATTAGTGTTATGCCTAAACATGTTTATGATTCTCTTAGTCTTGAGCCTTTGAATAAAACTAGTATTGTAATACAACTTGCGGATCATAGTTTTGTTTATCCACTTGGTTTGATAGAAGATGTCCTAGTCAAGATTAATAGTTTAGTTATTCCATGTGATTTTTATATTCTTGATATGGAACATGATTCTTGTAATACTTCAAAAAACACTCCTATATTGTTTGGGAGACTATTCTTGAAAACTACCAATACAAAGATTGATTGTGGTAAGGATACTTTGTCTATGGAAGTAGGAGATGAAAAAATTGAATTTAATTTTCATGATGTAATGAAATATCCTTATAGCAATGTTTAATGTTTATTCTATCACATGCTATGACCAAGTTGATAAGTGTGTGCAACAGGTTTTTGATTTTAATTGTGAGGATGGATTAAGTGTAGCTTTGAGTTATGGCTATGATTTTACCGAGATAGAAGAGATGGAGAGGGACATAGGTGTTCCTCAAAACATGCACGAATCAGCATTGGCTTTGCAAGCTTTGCAAACCGTTCCCCATGGTAATGTTTTTATTGATTTAGTACTTTCACATAAAAAGCTTTTGCCATCTATTTTACAGGCCCCTGAGTTAGAATTGAAACCTTTACCTAATAATTTAAAGTATGTATTCATTGGTGACAACAATACACTTCCTATTATCATCACAAAAGGTTTGACAAGTGCGCAAGAGGAAAAACTTGTGAAGTTATTGTGTGATCACAAGACGGTCATTGGATGGACTTTAGCCGACATCAAGGGCATTAGTCCCTTAATGTGTATGCATCACATGCTATTGGAGGACAATGCAAAACCAACAAGGGAAATGCAAAGGAGGTTGAACCCGCCTATGATGGAGGTAGTGAAAGCTGAAATTTTAAAATTGTTAGATGTAGGTGTCATTTGCCCCATCACGGACAGTAAATGGGTAGGGCCAATCCATGTGGTGCCCAAGAAGACCAGAATCATGTTGGTGAAAAACAAAAATAATGAACTCATTCATACTCACATCTTAAGTGGATGGAGAATGTGTGTTGATTATAGAAAGCTAAATCTTGCTACACGCAAAGATCATTTCCCATTACCATTCATGGACCAAATGCTTGAACGCTTGACAGGTAAGTCTTTTTATTGCTTTCTTGATGGATATAGTGGATACAATCAAATTGCTATTAATCCTGAAGATCAAGAAAAGACTACATTTACATGTCTATTTGGTACATATGCATATAGGAGAATGCCATTTGGTCTCTGTAATGCACCCACAACTTTTCAAAGATGCATGATGAGTATTTTTTCTGACTATGTTGAAAGAATAATTGAGGTTCTCATGGATGATTTCACGATATATGGTGATTCTTTTAACAAGTGTCTAGAAAATTTATCTTTGATCTTGAAAAGGTGCATTGAAACTAACCTTGTCTTAAACTATGAAAAGTGTTATTTTATGGTAGAACAATGAATAGTTCTTGGGCATGTTGTGTCTTCACTTGGATTAGAGGTTGATAAAGCTAAAATAGATGTTATTTCATCATTGCCTTACCCCTCATGTGTGAGGGAAGTTCATTCTTTTCTAGGTCATACAGGTTTCTATCGATGCTTTATCAAAGATTTCTCTAAGATTACAGCACCCTTGTGCAAACTATTAGCCAAAGAAGTGGATTTTGTGTTTGATCAAACATGTAAAGATGCCCATGATGAGCTTAAGAGGCGTGTCACATCTGCCCCTATAATCCAACCACCAAACTAGGATGAACCTTTCGATATAATGTATGATGCGAGAGACTATGTTGTAGGCGCTGTGCTTAGGCAATGTTATTGCCTACGCTTCCTGCATGTTGGACGGAGTGCAATGCAATTACCATACAACTAAAAAGGAACTTGTTGCTATGGTGTTTGCTCTTGAAAAATTCAGGTCATATCTACTTGGTACAAAAGTCATTGTTTTTACTGACCATGTAACTTTAAGGTATTTTTTTGAAGAAAAAGGAGTCCAGACCAAGATTGATTAGGTGGATTTTGCTTTTACAAGAATTTGATCTTAAGATCAAAAACAAAAAAGGTGTCGAAAACCATGTGGCTGATCACTTGAGTCGACTAAAGACCGAGGATATACAAACCGAAACAATAAGATAGACGTTCCCTGACGAGCAGTTATATATGTTACATTTCTCTACAAGGCCATGGTATGTTGATTTGGTGAACTATTTAGTCACCAAAGAATTCCCTCCAGGATTGTCTACATCCCAAAAAGACAAGTTATGAGTTGATGCTAAATATTATTTTTGGGACACTTCGTACCTGTGGAAATTTTGTGTGGATCAAGTAGTAAGGAGATGTGTACCACAGGATGAATTTCATTCCATTCTCACTTTTTGTCATTCTTATTCTTGTGGTGGGCATTTTGGCGCAAAAAGAACGGCCCATAAGGTACTTGAAAGTGGTTTATATTGGCCTTTTATTTTTAAAGATGCATATCACTTCTGCAAATCACGTGAGAAATGCCAAAGAACAGGTAATATCAATCATAAGAATCAAATGCCTTTAACGAATATTCTTGTAAGTGAAATTTTTAATGTTTGGGGTATTGATTTTATGGGTCAATTTCCTTCTTCTTTTGACAGTCTTTATATCCTTCTTGCTATTGATTATATGTTCAAGTGGATTGAGGCGAAAGCCACATGAACTAACGATGCTAAGGTTGTTTTAGATTTTGTTAGGACTCATATATTTATAGGTTTGGAATCCCTAAAGATATCATTAGTGATCGTGGCACTCATTTTTTTAATCGTTCAATGGAAGCATTGTTACGCAAATATCGTGTGACTCATCAAACTTCAACAGCCTACCACCCTCAAATGAATGGCCAAGTTGAAATTTTAAATCGAGAAATCAAGTCTATTTTGGAAAAGACAGTGCAACCTAATCGGCAAGATTGGAGTCTGCGACTTGGTGATGCACTATAGGCTTATCGGACTACTTACAAATCACTTATAGGGATGTCACTTTATAGGATGATTTACAGGAAAGCATTTCATGTAATGGTAGAGCTTGAACATAAAGCTTTTTGGGCCATTAAACAATGTAACATGGATTATGATGCTGCTGGAATTGCAACTTTAATTGCAAGAAAGTTGCAATTGCAAGAAAGTTGCAATTGCAAGAGTTGGAAGAGATACAAAATGATGCTTAGAAGAATGCAAGGATTTACAAAGAAAAGACTAAGAGTCTTCATGACCGAATGCTTACAAGAAAGGAGTTTCATGTTGGAGACAAAGTCCTTCTTTATCATTCGCATTTAAAACTTTCTCCTGGAAAGTTATGCTCTCGTTGGATTGGACCATTTGTTGTTTCTAATGTTTTTCCTTATAGTGCAGTTGAAATTACAAGTTTAGAAACCAACAAAGTACTCAAGGTCAATGAGCATCGCTTGAAACCTTTCTATGAAGGTTGGATAATAGAACTCACCACTTCTATGGAGTTAGCTAAATCAATCTATAAAGAATGAGCATGTAGCATGTCGAGCCAATGACATAAAACAAAAGCGCTTACTAGGAGGCAACCAAACATAAAAAGAAAAAAAAAATCAGATTTGCTTTCTTTTTCCCTTATCTTTTATTTTTTGTATTTTACTTTATTTGTCATTCTCTTATATTCCTTTTATTTTATTACAACATTGAGGACAATGTTGTGTTTTAAATGTGGGGGTATTAAGAGAATTTTGGTTTTCTTTGTTATTTTTCCAAAAAAAAATTATTTTTGATATTTTAAACTCCCATTGGTTTTTGAGAATATGAGTATTATGTATGAGAATTAGTTGAGATAAATGAAGATATAAATCAAATGAATGAGTGTGCATGCAAGTTTTAATATTTAATTGGTTTTGGGATTGATTTTGAGAGTATTCCATGTTGACTTTATAGTGTCATACCAATGCAAGCTTTCGAGCCTTCAACATTATATTCTTTGATTGTGCATTCTTTCAATGATATGTATCTATAGAACTTGCTTCATATCTTGTTGAGATTACATTCGCGTTACATATATACATGAAGATGATAAAGGCATTAGAAATTTTAACCATTTAAGCCAAAAAGCCAACCTAAAGCATATTATCTATGGTGAGCCCCTTTTAAACTTGTTTATCTTTCCTTTGCTTTATCCATGTATAAGCCTTAACTGTATATATGTTTTCCTTTTGCCCTGGCCAAGTATTAGTAGAGCATATACTTGTGATATCTCATGGAATTATGGTTGGAAATTATATGAAAAGAAAGAAGAAGTGATGCTTGATGAAAAGATGGGCAAAGTTGCTAAAGGTAAAAAAGGAAAAAAAAAAGAGAAAAAAAGAAATAAAAGAAAAAAGTGTTCATTAATGTTCTTAAGATTTTATGTTGAAAGAGCTTGAAATCAAAAGAAGTTAAGCATTGGTGATTAAAGATGGAAAATTTATGTGCTTTGATGGAATATCTTGTTTGAAATATTATTTTTCAGAATGCTCTACTTTTTTTGGTTTGAACCTTTTCTTTTACTCTCTTTTAGCTCATCTTAACCTTCTCTTTTAGCTCACCTTAACCTTAGCCCCATAACATCCGGAAAATAAGACCTTTTGATTCATGCATTGCTTGTAATATGTTAGTAATGGAGATGAGATTGAAGAGCAAGCTTATGGTAGAATATATTCATTGATTGAATTTGAGAGATTCAAACACATAAACCCTAAACACATGAGTGTTGGAGGGTATATCGATGAGAGGACCTATCACGGTGGCATGACATAGATTTCATTTAAATCCTGACAATTAATTGAGTTTTGAAGTTTGCATGTAAATGAATTCATGAAAATTTAAACTCTTTATCCTTGTTGATTGTATTCTTGTTTATAATGCATATATTCTTGGACATTGATGGGAGATTAAGAGATTAGTCATAATTATTTTCAATTTGATTTTATATATCCTTTCTCGAGGACGAGCAAGAGCTAAGTGTGGGGGTATTTGATGTAACCATATTATTCGATAGTTTTACCCACATTGAACTACTGTTTTGCCCATGTTATATATATAAAATGCCTTGATATTCTTCGTTTTATGTTTTGAAGGCACTTTTGGATGAAAGATGCAAAAAGGAGTAAATTGGAGGTAATTGACAATTTTGACATTCAGTCGATGTTTTGTGTAGAGTGTGATTTCTAGAGGTTGAAATGAAGTGATTCCAGTGGCACTAAAAATCTAACATCCATACCTTTCTAGAAATTTAATGCAAGAAAAATAAAAAGAGAAAGATCATGGAAATCACATCCTTCAAAGTCAAATCTCGCATTTTGTCAATATTGACCTTTGGCCATTCAAAATTAAATATATGGAGCTTCAGAAGTCCAATTGATGCAAACACAATTTTTTTGGATTCTTGACTTAAAGTCCTATTGATGCTCTAAATTTTAGCCAAAAACGATGTCATATGAGGGAGATATTAATTTTCAAAGATGATAGCTGAATTTTGCTAACGAACAGGTTTCATGAAGGAACATGTCCAAATTATGTTTCGAAGCATCTAAATCGGTGTCCAAGTTTTTATTTCAGCAATTTAGCTCTTCTAAGTCAAAGCTTGAAGATTTAATGCAAAGTTATTTCTCCTTTTTAGGAAAATAGTTATTGAAGTACTTAAATGTAAATTGTCAACTTAAAGGAGGACAACTTTGTAAAATAGAGACTAGGGTTTCTTAGCATATAAAAAGAAAGAGAGAAGGGAAAGAGGGCAGAAAGGGGGCAGTAGCTAGAAGTGAAGAAACACAAACTCTCGTCTCTACAAACCATAAATAATGCTTTCTTCTATCTTTAGGGGTAGTTCTTACATAGATATGCAAGGCTAAGCTCGTTTTCTTGGTTGTAAGGACACAACAAACCTTTGGATTTCAAGAACCGTGAGATTTATTCCTCATTTTATTTTTAGTTTATATTATGAATAACTATGATTGTTTTCCTATGCATATTTTTCTATGATTGTTGTTGATAATTGTTAGAGCGGACTCTAAGTTATTATTGTGAACAATCTATTCCTGAGTTTGATATCAAAACCGGAGTTGTGATATATGAACTTGTGAAGCAACTAAGTTTGATAATTGTGGCGGAAATACGTTATTAAACTTAGGGAGAACATTCAAACAAAGGAACACAAGCCGCGAATAGCTTGATTGTCAAGAGATCAATCAATTTATCTAGTTCTTAGGGCTGCCATTGAACTAAATCATTAATGCGAACATTGTGATTGTTTGTTAGTTAGGGTTAATTATACGGTGGATCCGTTAATTAACCAATGTTAAGAAAAGATAAAAATTTTGAGTGTTGTGTTTTAAGCTAGGGTAATTAATTTGGGCGACCGCAACATCGCAACATCGCAACAAGTGTAACTTTTTCACCTTGACATAATAAACTTAGCTAAACATAATGAAGAAGAGAAACATAAATAAGATACAAGTTAACTAAGTAAAGGAAAGGAAATGAAAAGCATAAACAAGTTAACAAGATATTAAGAAAGAGCTCTCACCCTAGTTGTCAGCAGCTAGAGAGAGAATCTAGAGAGAGATGCTCTCCTTCACTTGCAGTTTCTCCTCCCGATCTTGCTGCTGAGCTCTGTGATATCATTTCTTCACGCCTCTAATGGCCAGTCCAACATCAGCGCCTCTATTCCAGCAACCAGTGAGCATGCGATGTGTCTTGTTTGAAACCCTAGTGGGTATCTGGCTTGAAGCTTCTGATGATGGGGATTTGGCTGGTAAATCTGTGGCTCCTCCCTCCGACGAGTTAGATGACCCACCATGCTTGCAAGGGTTGATCTGTCTTATTGAAGATTGCTTTAGAGATGGCCAATTTGATGGGTGTCCCCATTGTTCAGGTACTGTTCAGCGTTGTGCTTTTCTTTGATTTGGAAGTGGTAGGCCAGCTCCTACCTCTCCCACTTCATAATGTCTTCCTAGCTGGATATCTAGGGGGTTCCATCTCCCTCTACATCATCATGGGGTTCTTCCCTCATGAACTGTCCTGCTCAATCTGCTTGCTTCAATTATGTGCCATATGGGTTTTTTCTACTACGATGTAGCTCTATGTATTGCTGCTATATGCAACTTGAATTGCCGTGTGTTACCCTTCCTGAAGCTGGCTAGACTCCTTGCTGTAATTGCCAGCCTTGACTCCCTATCTTGTCACTATATTACCTGTATCTATTGGAGTGTGTCTGTGGCAGCCATCACTTATGTAGCATGTTCTGTTGGTTTGCTTCTACTGTGTTGCTATTTTTGCAATAGAGGAGCTTCATGGAGCATGTTCTGGTGCCATTGTTGTCACCACTGCAGAGTACTTAAGGTTTGCTTGACTGGACCTAACCTCTCCTAACACTTGGGTTGATAAGTGGGTATGTTGATTGGTTGACTGCAATGCTATGCTGGCTGGATTGCTAGAATTTCTTCCAGAGTTTCTCTTTCTGGCTGCTTTAAGTGAGGATATCCTACTATTGTTTAGGCTGTGGTCTTATTGCTGAAGTTGCATGGCTTTCAGCCAGGTTTGCTATTTCGGTTGTTCTGACCTGCAAATTGATTATGTTGTTGCCTTCTTGGGGCAGATCTTGGTTGTTGCTATATGTAGCTTGGTATGCTATTATATACAGCTGAGTATGCTGTGCTTCTTGAAGCTGGCTGGAACTATGGTTTGCTAGAGTTGGAATTTCTTCTCTGGCTTGTTACTTATGGCTTATATGCGAGGCCTTGTTTGGGGTTGCCTTTGTCTATTGGCGCACTGTTGTGCTGTCTTGTTGGGGCTTTGTTTGCCTGGGTGAGGTTCTCTCCCCATGTCTAGATTGTATGCCTCTTTGCTCCATATTGGTTATTCTGCAGATCTGATTCGACTGGCCTTCTTAGAGAGCTGCTTTGGTCCCCAACAGTTTGGGTGAGGCTCTCTCCCCACAGGCTTGGGCTGCTGGTTCTTTGTCGGAACTCTGCTATCAAGGGTGCAGGTTTGGTCTACTGGTGATGATATGCGGATGGGTTTGTTGGGGCTTTGTTTGCCTGGGTGAGGATCTCTCCCTATGTCCATACTGTATGCTCCATATTGGTTATTCTGCAGGTCTGATTCGGCTGGCTTCTCTAGGTAGCTACTTTAAATCCTGGTAGTTTGGTGAGGCTCTCTCCCCACATGTTTGGGCTGCTAGTTCTCTATCGCTACTCTGCTACTAATGGTGCAGGTTTGGTCTGCTGATGATGATATGCGGATGATTTCACATGGCTGCTTGGCATATGGATCCATTTGGGTGAGGTTCTCTCCCCAACTGTATGGACCCCTTGCATGTTGTTGTGTTGAGTAGCTGATTTGCTTTTAAGGATGGCCGGTTTGTTGATGAGGTTTGTCTTCACTTCTGCTATCCTTCTCTTGATGGAAAGCATGTTACTGTCTGCTACGTTGGAAGGAGATCCATCTCTCTAATGCTGCTGGTTTTTTGGGTTCCTAGCAAATGTTTTTTTGTCTGTTAGGTTGGGATTTATGTATGTTTATTGCCATAAGGCTTTGATGCTTGTTCAAGGGAACCTGTTCCCTTTGATTTTAGGTTGTACAAGGGAGTCTGTTCCCTTTGCTTTATATTTTGCAAGCTTATCTTGCTAAGGATTGTTCAAAGGAGTCTGTTCCCTTTACTGGTATATGTATTGTTCTGCTGGTTCCCAGCTTATACTGCAAGCTTGTCTTGCTATTTTTGATCTATACAATTCTTACATTTGATAAAAGAAAAAAAGATATTAATGAAAGCAAAACTTAAGAATTACAAAAAATATAAAGAGAGAGAGCAAGAGTAAGTTCTTGATCTGAACAACCAAGCTCTTAAATGCGTGGCAAATGCCTCCTTTCATAGGCCAAAATTTAGAACTATTGATTTGATGACTAATTGTTGAGTGGGTGGCCAACTCTTAACTTAGTAAAAATCCTTATCTTCTTGTCTGACTAAAACATCATTGCTAACATCAGAACTAGAACCAACTGTATGCATCAAAGTTATAGGAAATTGTCTTATCTTTCTAGGAAAAAAAAATTAAGGTCATTTGGATTTTTAGAACTTGAGATATGGGCTGAACACTGCATTTATGTGATAGGCCTGCATTTACGATCAACATTTACCATAAATTAAAGGTATCTTATATTATTAGATATGTTATTATAAAACATGCTTTAGTTAAGGAGTTATTGATACTTCAAGTGCAAAATGATGATATCAAAACCTTGGTAAAAATGCACTTTTAAGTACTAATCACACCCCCTAACCAGCTTATTACTAGTCCCTAGTAATCAAAGCGTTAAAATAGAAAAACAATTTGCAAATTCCACAAAGTAAGGCATTCATCATTCAACTTCCATTAATTTATCCAGATAAACAAACTCTCATTAAATTCATATATCTGCTCAATACCTCTTAAACAAGATATTAATAAACCTTCCTTTTATGCTCAATATATCAACACATAGTTATGGGGCTTTACTTTGAAGAAAACAAATTTTTCTTTTCTAATGTTTAAAGTTAACTTCCTTGGATTAGGATTATTATCCTTTTCTTCTTTTTGTTTTTAAATAGATATACATATAACTTAAAACAAAATGCATTTTTAACCCATGTAACAAACTTTCAGCTAATGACTCCAAGACCAGTTGGTCTTCAGGCATTAGGTGTTGAGACACCCCTACGAGCTTAGTAACTCGGGTCACAGATACTGATATGTAGATAGTGCAATGTTTGATTCCCTTAAGCTTTTCTCCTCAACCCATGTAACAAGCGTTGAGCCAATAGCTCTCAAGTCAATTGACTTTAGGGAATTAAGTGTTAAAACACCTCTTTGGACTCAATTGCTTAGCTTAGGGAGGCTACGAAACTAAACTTATCTATGTTTTTATTATCATTATTTTTTTTTTGTTTTTTTTGCAAATTATATACTATCCCTTTCTCTTAGTTGTTACCTTTAACAATAAAACATAAATAATATAATAATCCAATGTGCAACCCACAATCATATGTTAAAGTGTGTGTGTGAAAATAAAGATTTAAGAATACTTGTTAAATGATCATATGAGCAGAATCAAGTGATAACAATATGAGAGTTTGTAAACCTGAATACTTCAAGAAGTATTCTGATAGACCTTGTTAAGAATGTTTACTAAGATGCGTCTCAAGAGTCACTTTAACAAAAGAATTAACAAAAGAACTTCTTTTGCTCTGTCATCCTAGTAACAACAGTTTTGCAAATAGTTTATGAAATAGAAAACACAGTTAGTTTTTTTTTTTTGTGAAAATATATCAATTACTACCCTTTCCCCCTAACCAAAATGAGACATTGTCCTCAATGTCCTAAGGTAGAAAGATAGAGTATAGAAGACATCACCTGAAATAGTGAACACTGACAAACCTGAAACACATTTAAACAAATATAAGAAACAACAAAACACAATAATAACAACAATTTTGCAAATAGTTTATGAAATAGAAAACACAGTTAGTTTTTATTTTTGTGAAAATATATCAACTACTACCCTTTCCCCTAAACCAAAATGAGACATTGTCCTCAATGTCCTAAGGTAGAAAGATAAAGTATAGAAGACATCACCTGAAATAGCGAACACTGACAAACCTGAAACACACTTAAACAAATATAAGAAACAACAAAACACAATAATAACAACAGTTTTGCATATAGTTTATGAAATAGAAACATAATTAGTTTTTTTTTTATGAAAATATATTAACTACTACCCTTTCCCCCCAACCAAATTGAGACATTGTCCTCAATGTCCTAAGGTTGAAAGATAGAGTATATAAGACATCACCTGAAATAGAGAACATTGACAAACCTGAAACACACTTAAACAAATATAAGAAACAACAAAACACAATAATAAAACCAAAAGACATAAAGTTTTTACAAACAAAGACTCAAATCCAATCTAAGCTTTTTACGACTTTCCTTAGCTGACCAATTTATGTGACTCATGGAGGGATCAATTACAAGGATGAAAGATTGTAGTTGGTCAATCTATTGTTCAGCAGTAGCAGCAGAGATTATGATTTATCATGTCGAAGATGTTAGAAATTCCTGTTCCACAACATGATCAAGAAAAGACAACAACTTATCATAAAAATCATTAACATTTAACAGACCATGGGTTTATGGTGAATGTGCAGTTGGGCCCAAGAGGAAATATGAAAGATTTCTTCCAATGTGCCCACACCACCTGGTAAGGCAATGAAGGCATTAGCATGGTTAAACATTGCATTTATTCGATCAGACATTATGGGGACTTGTAGTTCCTCTTCAATTATTTTTCCAATGATGTCCCCTTTTGCTAAAGCTTTGGGGACGACCCCCAAAACTTGACTACCATCTAAAAATACAGCTATTGACACACCTCCCATTAACCCAAGGCTACCTCCCCCATACACTAAATGAATCTTTCGCTCAGCTAGTACATGACCAAGATAATTTGCTGATTCTAAAAACCGTTTTTCTTTCCCAGGACTGGATCCACCGAAAACACAAATATTTCTTATGTGATGACTTGAGGAACTTATCATTTATACACACTTCTATATTTGATGAATGTATGGGTTGAGTAGAAATGAAGGGAAGGAAGAGAAGAATTTATAGATGAGAAATTGAAAATGCAATCATAGCACCTATATGTAGGCCAGCTAGAGTCTCACACACACTCTCTCTCTTTCTCTCTTTATTTATTTATTTATTTACTTATTTTGAAAAAGCATGTGTATGTACAAGTAGTTGTGATTGAAGCTCACCTTTTCCCTTGGTTTTACGTCCAAGAATGGCTTAAATGCCCTCAATGGGTCGGGGATAGGCTTCCCATCCAGTTTTCTTAAAAACTAGCAAACAGGGTCTTTTTTAGTCAGATTCCCGAGACTATGTCGAGCATGTTAGTTATGAAAATGGGGTCATAAGTCATGAAATGCACAATGCGCATCTCCATCAAGATACGTCTCAAGAGTCAATAGAACATTATCTAATGATTCCTTATGTTTTGAAATAAATCCTAACTTTTGACAATTTTCACAAGCTTTGCAGAACACATGTGTGTCTTTGAACATGGTGGGCCAATTAAATCCACATTGTAATATTTTTACAGTCATCTTTTTTTACGAGAAATGACTCCCACATGCCTCAAAATGATAAAATTTAATGACACTACTTACCTCATTGTCGGGAATGCATTTTTGAAATATTTGATCAGGATAATATTTGAATAAGTACAGGTCATCCTAACAAAAGTTTTGCATGTCGCTCAAAAACTTTCTTTTGTCTTCGGTACTCAAGTGAGCTGGCAAAAATCATGAATCAAGAAAATTGATATTTTTAGCAAACCAAGGCATTGAACTAAAAGAAAGCAAGGATCCGTTAGGAAAGTAATCATCGATTGGTGTGATGTCGGATGTCAAATCTGTTGTCACTTTTGACAAAAGATCTGCATCAACATTTTTGCTGTCTTTTTCACCCGTGATTTCTTCCCGAGAATAAATCATTTGCAAATCTTAAGATTCATCAAACTTAGTTTTACTCAAAGTAAATTCAAGTTGATCATGAACTAATTCTTCTATAAAATCTACTTCTTGTAAATCATTATCATCCCCAGGTTACTTGCAAATGTTGAAATTATTCATCTCCAATGTCATGTTTCCAAATGATAGTTTCATCAGTCCATTCCTATAATTAATCAATGCATTAGAAGTTGCAAGAAATAGACATCCTAAAATAACAGGAAATGAATTACATGCTTCAATAGGTTGTGTGTCCAAGATAATAAAATCCACAGGATAAATGAATTTATCGACTTGTACTAACACATCCTCAACTATTCCTCTAAGCACTTTTACAGATAAATTGGTTTTAACTCTAAAAACTCTAGATAAATTGAATATGAAAGTAAATTCACACTAGCTCAAAGATCAAGTAACGCTCTTTCAATTTTATGTTCTCTAATAAAGCAAGAAATTGTAGGACAACCAAGGTCTTTATATTTCAAAGCATTATTATTTTGAAGAATGGCACTTGTTCGGCTAAAAAGGCTTTCTTTTTCACATCCAATTTTCTCTTCACAATGCATAGATCTTTCAAAAATTTAGCATACAAAAGAAGCTGTTTAATAGTATCCAACAAAGGTATATTGATCCTTACCTGTTTGAAAGTTTCAAAGATTTCAAAGTTATGATTGACTTTTCTTTGTTTGGTCATGGCATGAGGAAATGGAAGTGCTGGCGGGGAATCAGTCTTTTCTTTGCAATGTTTAGATTCAACCCTTTCCTTACCCTCAGAGATTGACTCATCATCATTCTCACAAGGTTCAAGAGTGGGTTTTTCAATAACCTTACCACTACAAAGAGTATTGACTGATTTGACTTGATCCATGTGTTGGCTTCTAGAACTACTTGCATTTGCATTATATTGCTTTTAGTGTAACCTTTTCACTTTGACGTAATAAACTTAGCTAAACATAATGAAGAAGAGAAACATAAATAAGATACAAGTTAACTAAGTAAAGGAAAGGAAATGAAAATCATAAACAAGATATTAATGAAAGCAAAACTTAAGAATTACAAAAAATATAAAGAGAGAGAGCAAGAGTAAGTTCTTGATCTGAATAACCAAGCTCCTAAATGCATGGTAAATGCCTCCTTTTATAGGACAAAATTTGGAACTATTGATTTGATGACTAATTGTTGAGTGGGCAGCCAACTCTTGACTTGGTGAAAATCCTTATCTTCTTGTCTGAATAAAACGTCATTGCTAACATTAGAACTGGAACCAACTATACACATGAAAGTTATAGGAAATTGTCTTATCTTTCTAGGAAAAAAATTGAGGTCATTTGGACTTCTAGAACTCGAGATATGGGCTGAACATTAAACAGTGTCTGGGCTGCAGGACAGATTTGGACTTCTCCGTTGTTGCTATAATTTGGACTTGAAAACAACCTTTTTAATCTTGGACTCCACATGAAAGTTATAGGCCTATGTCTTACCTTTCCATCCATATAAAGCAGACATAAATTTGAGATCTAAAGCTCCAGATGTACTTAATTACCGAACAGTGTTCCAATTTGGACTGCACCAACATCGCTTTTCTAAGTTTGGCCCTCTCTTTGTCCTTTCAATTTCAATACTTAAACTCATCAACCAATCCTTTCATTTATGTGATAAGTCTGCATTTAAGATGAACATTTACCATAAATTAAAGGTATCTTATATTATTGATATGTTATTATAAAACATGCTTTAGTTAAGGAGTTATTGATACTTCAAGTGCAAAATGATGATATAAAACCTTGGTAAAAATGCACTTTTAAGTACTAACAGCAGCCAACACACTAGCATTCGCTGCGAACAACACAATTCGGTAGTGAACACCTGATTTACTGTGGACAACACAAATTCGGCAGCGAAAACCTGATTTGCTATGGACAATATAATTTGGCAGTGAAACCTGTTTTATTGCGGATAACATAATTCGACAGCAAAAACCTAATTTGCTGTGGACAACACAATTCGGCAGTGAAATTTGCTACGAACAACACAATTTAGCAGGGAAAACTTGTTTCACTGTGAACAACATAAATTCAGCAGTGAACACCTGAATCATTCAGCAAACGCCCGATTCATTACGGACAACCAAATTCAATAGCAAACACGCTGCCGACAATACAATTTGTTCTTTGGATCCAGCAGAATCATATAATTTTAGCATGGACACACATGCAAATTTAATTCCAGCATATACTTTGTCATTAGATTCCTATTTTGACCATAGCATGTTTTCAAGGCTATAAACACACACATTCTTTTGTACTTAACATCCACCAGCACATTTTCATACAAGTTCTTCAACCACATATGCAAAATTCATGACATTAACACATTTATTATTATATTTCGGTTTCACATAATTAAGCAACTCTAACAAGATCACCATATTTGAATTTTATCCTTTTAATCTATGTTTTGTCCAGCCCTCACTATGGTCGGCCACCTCTCTAGGTTCCCCATTCACCCCCGTTTTCATCCCTCATCCTTGTCTAGTTTTACATAACAGTTGGTGTGAGAATCTTAGGCTATTTACTTTAGGTTTTCTTCTCCCCTTTCATTCCTAAAGGCCCAAGAACAAGTGGAGGAGTAGTATGGTTCACACCTCATGAATTCAACAAGTTCAATGCAGGTTGCAATGGCCTACTCTCAGTATCCCTTTTGGTTTTCTTCCTTCTTTCTCTTGCTATCCAGCCAGCCTCTAGGCTCCTTTTTCTCATAGGTTTTTGGTTTTGTCTACTTCTTCGTACACACTTCTCACTCCACACTCATGAAAAGTGGCATGCCAGCTGGTTGGGTTCAGTTTTTTACTCGGAGGAGGGATGTGTGTGTTGCAGCCATGGCTAGGGTCAGTTTTGGAGGAAGGTCTAGGCTCCAGTTTCCACCATGTTTTCAATCACTTCTCCTTCCCTCTAGCTCTTTTCTCACACAACAACCTAAGAGATCTGCGTGTAGCTAGTCGATTTCAGTCTTCTCTTTGAGAAGAGGGAGAGGTTTTGGCTGGTTTTGCCTTGGGAAAGAGGGAGAGGCTTACTACATGCAACTAGCTTGTTTGGCTTTAGGAAAGAGGGAGAGGGCCAGATGCATGCATTGGCCACCTATTTGGGGAAGAGGAAAGATCACCTTCCCTCTCTCTTTGTATTTTTGTTTGGGTGCTGGATATCTCTGGTTCCTATCCCTCTTTTGAGCTATCCTAAACTGGTTCCTATTCTAGTTCTCCCATAGGATAAGCCAATCCAACACTAATTTTTGTTGGGTTTTACAGTATCACTGTCGATTCATAAATTGGCAACCAAAAACTGCGTCGTTGTCTACCAATTCAGAAATCGACAGCAAAACTATGGTGGTGTTAATTAAAAAATCGATAGCAAAACTGCGATGGTGCCGATTAAGAAATTGGCATCCAAAAACTACATCGGTGTCGATTCAAAAATGGGCAGCCGAAACTGCGTCACTGCCGATTTGAAAATCTGCAGCCATAAACTTTGTCGCTGTCGATTTAGAAATCGACAGCCAAAACTGCGTCGTGACCAATTAAAAAATCAACAGTTGAAACTGCTTTGTTGTCAATTTGAAAATCCATAGCCAAAAACTTTGTCATTGCTGATTCAGAAATCGGCAGTCAAATTACGTCATTGCTGATTAAGAAATTGGTGGCTAAAAACTGCGTCATTGCCGATTTAGAAATGAGTAGCCAAAACTATGTCGTTGCTGATTTAGAAATCGACAGTCAAAACTATGTCGCTACCGATTCAAAAATTAGCAGCCAAAAAATTTATGGTTGCCCATTCAGAAATCACCAGCCGAAATTGCATCGCTACCATTTGAAAATCGGTAGCCAAACTATAATGTTATCGATTCAGAAGTCGGTAGCCAAAAACTTGTCGCTGCCAATTCAGAAATCGGTAGCAAAACTAAGGCGCTGCCAATTAAAAAATCAACAACCAAAACCTGTGCTACTGCCGATTCAGAAATCAGTAGTAAAAACTGTCGCTACCAATTCAAAAATCGACAGCGATGGTGAAGTCATTTCATCTTTACTTCTCTCTTTTTTTTCTTTTTTTCTTTTCGGTGTTTACAGTATATATGTTGGATAATTAGGAATTAATTATAAGATTAGCTTCAGCTAATGGTATCCATGTCGGATATTCAAAAATGAATGATGAGATTAGCAACTAATAGTACCATGTTAGATAAGCAAAAATGAATGATGAGATTAGCTTCAGCTAATGGTATCCATGTCGAATAACCAGAAATTAATTATGAGATTGACTTCGACTAATGATATCCATGTTAGATAACTAGGAATAGATGATGAGATTAGATGCAACTAATAATATTCACATTTGAAAGTACTTATTGATATGCTAAAGTAAAGAATACTAATGTGTCAATTACAATAAGAATTAATGTTTAAAGAAGCATATACAAATTGATCATAATTAGGAGAAAATGGTTATACATGGAATGATGTTAGACATAAAAGGATTCTTAGACCATAATACATGTTATTAATTGATGTTGAATATAGAAAGAGTAATGAATGACACACCAAGGCCAATAAGTGAACAGAGTCAGACCACGAGATTTAAAAGAAGGGATTTCACACCTCTTATAGGGAAAGGAAAGAGTGGGTCATCATTTGAGCCATTAATGTTGGGGGATTCGTGGGAGGTCAGACCTGCCAAGGGGCAAGTGTTATAGGGGGTCCATGGAGTAGAGAGGACCTGTCTACCCGATATACATGAGATATAATCAGAAACACCCTAGGATTGTTCAGCCACACTAGGAAGATGCTATATTTGTAGAGGGGAAGGGCATCGATGAAGGGACTACTAGTATTTGGGAAGAGGTTGTTTCCATTGTGGGGAAATGGGTCATAGAAAGAAAGAATATCCTCATAGAGTCATTGAAGGAGTACATGGACAGGAGATGGCTACCCAAAGCCAGGAATAGTCAGTGATATTTGATCGGCTTGTACGACCTACTCAATTAGGGACAACTGCCAATAAAGGCCGGCCCAGATTCCAGGAGGAAAGGACTTGGGGCAGGATATAGCACATGATCCAGGAAGATGTGGGGGTAATGCTAGATGTCGTAACAGGTACACTACAATTGAGTTTAATACAAGTTTATGTTTTAATTGATCTTAGGGCCAGTCATTTTTTTGTGGCTGATTAGTACTTAAAAGTGCATTTTTATCAAGGTCTTATATCATTATTTTGCACTTGAAGTATCAATAACTCCTTAACTAAAGCACGTTTTATAATAACATATCTAATAATATGAGATACCTTTAATTTATGGTAAATGTTCATCTTAAAAGCAGGCCTATCTCATAAATGAAAGGATTGATTGATGAGTTTAGGTACTGAAATTGAAAGGACAAAGAGAGGGCCAAACTTAAAAAAAAAAAGATGTTGGTTGAGTCCAAACTAGAACATTGTTAGGTAATTGGGTCATATCTCAAGCTCTAGATATCCAAATGACCTCAATTTTTTGGACAGATTTGGTAAGACATAGGCCTACAACTTTCATGTGGAGTCCAAGATTTAGAAAGGCCGTTTTCAAGTCCAAATTATAGCAACAACGGAGAAGTCTAAATCTTTCCTGCAGCCCAGACACTGTTCAATGTACAACCCATATCTCGAGTTCTAGAAGTCCCAATGACCTCAATTTTTTTCCTGGAAAGATGAGACAATTTCTTAGAACTTTCATGCGTACATGTGGTTCAAATTCGAACATTATCGATAACGTATTGTTCAAACAAGAAGATAAGGATTGTCACCAAGTCAAGATGTGGCCACCCACTCTACAATTATTCATCAAATCAATTGTTCCAAATTTTGGCCTATAAAAGGAGGCATTTACCATGCATTTAGGCATCTTGGTGTTCAGATCAAAATCATGCTCTTTATTTCTTTTTTTATATTTTTGTAATGTTTAAGTTTTATTTCATGTTATATTTTTCTTAATCTCTTGTTTATGCTTTTCATTTCCTTTACTATAATCATGTTCTCCTTTTGTTTATTTATGTTTCTCTTCTTCATAATGTTTAGCTAATTTTATTATGTCAAGGTGAAAAGGTTTCAATAATGGTGTTAGAATAGGTATAATATAAACTCAACATGGGCTTCAATGTTTATATCCAAGAAATATTGTTATTAACATGTCTTATCTTTTTATCTAACTAATTCTTAATACCTTGCTTATTAAATGGTCAATCTAGATTTGTGTTGTATACCATTTGGCACAACAAATGCTTGGCACTTTCATAGCCAACCATATGGTATAACTTACACCTATGCTATGAAAGGAACTTGATTTGTTGTTAACATAAGTTAGCATCACGAATTTCTGGCAATATTTAAAAGTTTGGTGTTACTTAAATAAGATAATTAATATGATCATGTTAAAATTTTATAATGAACTATTAAGGATAAATCATCCGATTGGAACCTCCTTTGTGTGTGTTTTCCAGTTGATTAATAAAAAGAATTTATACTATACTTATTTCTAATACTATTAATGAGTCCTCTAACCTTGACAATTATTTTATCATCGTTGAATCCTCACATTAATCTTACATCTCAAAGTCCTCTATACCTCATCATCATCATCATCATCATCATCATCATCATTATTGTAAAGTTTACCTCCCTGTGGTTCGATCCCGATCTTGCCGAGTTATTTATTACTTCGGCACTCCTGCACTTGAGATAAGACATCAATCTTTTGATCGTGTCAGTGACCCACCGAATTATTAGAAATTTAAATGTGTTACCAAGTAGATTGAATGTGGGAATGGTAGTTAGTACACCTTTGAGGAAAAATATAAACATTGATAAGGTATACAAGGGAGTGATACTAAACATTGAGGGGGCAAAGCTAAGGGCAGATCTCATGCCTTTAGCATTAGATGATTTTGACTTGATACTGGGAATGGATTGGTTGAGTATACATAGAGCACGAGTAGATTGTTTCATAAAAACTATAAACCTCCAAGATGTGAGTGTAAAAAAGGTAGTATTCAAGGGAGGGAGGAGGGTGATTCTGAACTCCATAATCTCGACCATGACGGGCGGAAAACTAAATAGAAAGGGATGGCCTGCCTAGTTGTCTCATGTGAGAGAATTAAAGAAGGGAGCATAGAATTAACAAATATTCATATTGTAAAAGAATTCCAAGATGTGTTTCTAAAGGAATTACCAAGACTACCTCCAATTAGGGAAATTAAGGTTTCTATTGAGATTCTTCCAAGAGTCAACCTTATAACACAGTCCTCTTATAGAATGGCCCCTATAGAACTAGTCGAATTGAAGATCCAGCTTCAGGAGTTGTTTGACAAAGGATTCATATGGCCAAGCAATTCACCTTGGGGAGCCCCAACGTTATTTGTAAAGAAGAAGGATGTTACATTCAGGTTATATATCGATTATCATTAACTGAATAAAGTGACGGTAAAGAACAAGTATCAGCTACCATGAATAGATGACCTATTTGATCCGTTGAAGGGTGCAATAGTATTCTGAAAGATAGATCTAAGATCAGGGTATCATCAATTAAGAATCAGAGAACAGGACATACATAAGATTGCCTTTAGAACTCGCTATGGCTATTATGAATTCTTAGTAATGTCATTTGGGTTAACAAATGCCCCTACAATATTTATGGATCTAATGAATCAAGTGTTCCAGTTTTAATTGGATAAATGTGTGGTAGTGTTTATTGATGATATACTGGTATATTTAAGCTCTTATCTAGAGCACGAGAAGCACTTGAGGAAGGTGTTAGAAATATTGAGAGAAAATAAATTGTATGTGAAATTGGATAAATATGAGAGCTGATATTGTTGGGACATGTTATCTCAGCTGAGGGAATATATGTGGATCCATGAAAAGTAAAGGCAGTTCCAAAGTGGAAGAAGCCCATAAATGTGACTGAAATTCAAAGTTTCTTAGGCCTCTAGGAGGTTTATTGAAGGATTTTCTACAATAGCATCGCCTCTGACCAAGTTAACTTGTAAAGAAGGTTTAATTAGTCAAAGGAATGTGAGGAGAGTTTCCAGAAGTTGAAAAAAAGGCTTACATCAACCCTCATTTTGGCCCTTCTTTTTGGAACAGAAAGGTTCATTGTTTACAGTAATGCCTCAAGTAGGGGTTTGGGATGCGTATTAATACAGCATGGAAAGGTGATCACATATGCTTCTAGATAGCTAAAGCCGCATGAAGTGCATTATCCGGTCCATGACTTGGAACTTGCAATAATAGTATTTGCCTTACGAGTATGGAGACATTACTTGTATGGAACACAAGTGCAAATTTTCACTAACCATAAAAGTTTAAAGTATTTAACATCGCAAAAGGAATTAAACATGTGGCAGAGGAGGTGGGTGGAATTGATAAAGGACTATGATTGCATGATTGATTACCATCCTGGCAAAGCCAATATAGTGGTGGATGCATTAAGTTGAAAAGGGAAAGCAGTGATGGGTGATACAAAAACTTCAAAAGAAGAGAATGTGATGGAATTGAAAAGGATAGGAATACAATTAAGCATGGGTCCTGAAGGGTCACTACTAGCTCATATGAAGATCAGATTGATGCTACGAGATAAAGTTCTAGAAGCTTAGTTGGCGGATAAGGGTTTGGGAAAAATCAAGCAAAAGATTAAGCAAGGCAAAGAGTTATCCCTTCAAGTGTTGCTAGAAGGATAGGTGGCAATGAAAACGGGTTTACGTGCCTAAGAATAAGACCTTAAAGGGTGAGATATTGAAGGAAGCTCATGAATATCAGTTTGCAACCCATCCTGGGAGCACCAAGATGTATAGGGATCTCAAGGAGTATTACTGGTGGCCAAATATAAAGAAGGAGATAGCAGAATATGTGTCAAGATGTGGGATATGTCAATAGGTGAAGATAGAACATCAAAGGCCAGTAGGAGAATTACAACCACTACCAATTCCAGAATGGAAATGGGAAAATATAGCCATGGACTTTGTAACTGGATTGCTAAAGGGGGAAAAGGGCAATGATGCTATATAGGTAGTGGTAGATCAATTGACAAAGTCAGCTCTGTTCTTGCCCATAAAAATGATGGACCCCGTAGACAAGTTAGCCAAATTATATGTGAACGAAGTGATTAGACTACACGGAGTGCCCATATCAATAGTGTTAGATTGAGACTCGAGATTTACCTCGAGGTTATGGCCATGCTTACAACAAGCTTTGGGAACTGAGGTGAACCTGAGCATGGCATTCCACCCCTAGACATATGGCCAATCTGAAAGAACTATCCAAACACTTGAAGACCTTCTAAAGTCATATGTGCTAAAGTTTGGGGGAAACTCGGAAGACTTAACTGTTGGTAGAGTTCACATATAATAATAGTTACCAATATTCTATCGGGATGGTTCCATATAAAGCCCTTTATGGGAGAAAATGTCGCACTTTGATATGCTGGGATGAAATTCAAGAAAGGAAACTCTGGATCCTGAAATGGTACAAATAACAACTGATAAAGTAAGAGTGATCAGGTAAAGAATGAAGGAAGCCCAAGATAGACGAAAAAGTTATTCAGATAACCGGAGGAGACCTTTAGAATTCCAAATAGGGGATAGAGTATTCTTAAAGATGGCACCATGGAAGGGCATCATTTGATTTGGAATGAAAGGAAAGCTTGCTCCAAGGTATATTGGCCCATTTGAGGTGATAGCTAAGATAGGATTGGTTGCTTATCGCTTGAAGCTACTAGCACACCTAGAGAAGATTCACAATGTATTCCACGTATCACTATTACGGAAGGTGAAAGTGGATCATTCCCGAGTGTTACCTCTAGTTCCTATGGAAGTAAAAGAAGACTTGACACTCGAGACCAGGCCAGTCAACAACATGGATCAGAGTAAAAAAAACATTGAGGAATAAGAGAGTATAACTAGTCAGAGTGTTGTGGAGGAACAAACAAATTGAGGAAGAAATGTGGGAGAGAGAATCAGAGATTAAGGAAAAATACCCCCACCTATTCCTTGAGTTAAATATGCAATTTAAATTTCATGGATGAAATTTTTATTAGGAGGGAAGAATGTGAAGCACGAGAATAAAGTATACAAAGAAGGGGAGTTTTATAATAATTCAAAATGTTGTTAAAATACAAAATAATGCAAAAAAAAGGATTGAAATAAGAAAAAAAAAAGGAGAAAGGCAGGGCCAAATTGGAATTAAGAAGAGATGAGACTATAAATACCCACCCCTTCTCTCATCTATGGCCGGCTGAAAATAAGAAGGAGGGAGGGAGAATTTCAGATTTTTCCTTCATCAAATCTAGGAGTAAACACCTAAAATTAGTAAATCCACATAAGCATTGGAATTATTAAGTGGAGGAACACAATCGGGTGGAGAATTAACAAGAAGAAAAGTGAAGAATTGGTGAAGAAAAGAGGGGAAAGAGTGGCCGGCTATATACAAGGAGAAGAAGGCTAAATTTCTTCTAAAATTTGTGAAGTAAAGTTCAGATTCCATCTAAGGAGTTCTAATTCCAATTTCTATGAAATTAACTTCAATTTGATTAGAAGTTCATGATTTTCTTGAATTGGGAATTAGGGTTCTTTAACATAAAATGTTGGGAAAATGTAGAAATGAGTGAGATTAAATGGACTAGAATAATCTAAGTGCCTTAAAGAAGAAGAAGAAACGAGTGCATAAAAGAGAGGTTCCCTTGGGCATGTTCTCGGTTGAGATACTGCAGAGATGGAATAAGAACTTATGATTTGCTCAATTAATTAACTTGGTACAAATGACCTTAAGAGGACATAAATGAGACGGGTTGCTATGAATAAAGGGAAGGCATGGTTGTGATTGATGAGGAAGCAGGGATTGAAGATGAATTGGAGATACTTTCTCCATTAGCAAAACCGGGTAGGTTTGTTACCCTGTTTCCTGGGAGAATTTTGACCTAAAAACTACAGAATCCAATGAGGGTTGATTAGTACTTAAAAGTGCATTTTTATCAAGATTTTATATCATCATTTTGCACTTGAAGTATCAATAACTCAACGAAAGCATGTTTTATAATAACATGTTTGATACTATAAGATACCTTTAATTTATGGTAAATGTTCATCTTAAATGTAGGCCTATCACATAAATGAAAGGATTGATTGATAAGTTTAACTACTGAAATTTAAAAGACAAAGAGAAGGCCAAACATAAAAAAGAGATGGTGGTTCAGTCCAAACTAGAACACTATTAGGTCATTGGGTCATATCTAGAGCTGTAGATCTTGGATTTAGGTCTGCTCTATATGGATAGAAAGCTAAGACATAGGCCTAAAACTTTCATGAAAGTCCAAGATTTGAAAAGGCCGTTTTCAAGTTCAAATTATAGCAACAATGGAGAAGTTCGAATCTGTTCTGCAATCCAGACACTGTCCAGTGTTCAACCTATATCTCCAGTTCTAGAACTCCAAATGACCTCAATTTTTTTTCCTAGACAGTTGAGACAATTTCCTAGAACTTTCATAAGTTAAGTATGTTCAAATTTTGATGTTATCAATATCGTTTTGTTTAGACAAGAAGATAAGGATTGTCACCAAGTCAAGATGTGGCCACCCACTCAACAATTAGTTATCAAATCAATAGTTTCAAATTTTGACCTATAAAAGAAGGCATTTGCCATGCATTTAGGCATCTTGGTTGTTCAGATCAAGATCTTGCTCTTGCTCTCTTTATTTGTATTTTGTAATGTTCAAGTTTTATTCCATGTTATATTTTCATTAATCTCTTGTTTATGCCTTTCATTTCCTTACTATACTTATATAATCATGTTCTCCTCTTGTTTATTTATGTTTCTCTTCTTCATAATGTTTAACTAAGTTTATTATGTCAAGCTGAAAAGGTTTCACTAATGGTGTCAGAGTAGGTATAATATAAACTCAACATGGGCTTCAATATTTATATCCAAGAAAGTTTGCTATTAACATATCTTATCTTTTTATCTTACTAATTCTTAATACCTTGCTTGTTAAATGGTTAATCAGATTTGTGTTGTATAACACTTGGCACAACAAATGCTTGACATTTTCATAGCCAACCATATGGTATAACCTACACCTGTGCTATTAAAGGAACTTGATTTGTTGTTAACATAAGTTAACATCATGAATTCCTGATAATATTTAAAAGTTTGGTGTTACTTAAATAAGATAATTAATATGATCATGTTAAAAATTTGTAATGAACTACTAAGGATAAATCATCCGATTGGAACCTTCTTTGTGTGTGGTTTCCAGTTGATTAATAAAAAGAGTTTATACTATACTTATTTCTAATACTATTAATGGATCCTCTAACCTTGATATTTATTTTTATCATTGTTGAATCCTCACATTAATCTTACATCTCAAAGTCCTCTTTAACTTATTATTATTATTATTATTATATAATTAATCTCCTTGTGGTTCGACCCTGGTCTTGTCGGGTTATTTATTACTTCGACACTCCTGCATTTAGGAGAAGACATCAATCTTTTGATCATACCAAGGGTCCCTTCATAGAAGTTGTAGTTGGGAGTGTTAGCTTTCCAACAAGTCTGACCTTGGCTAATTTGGAGTCCTGGAACTCCAGATACAAATAAAAATCTGAGGAGAGGTCAATCTGCCACCCCTATTAGCAAATTCGGCCAAGTTGATAAAACGGCAAAATTTAGCCATATTAAGGGTAGAATTTATTTTCTTGCCCTTCATAAAGTGTGTCTTGATCTTCAAAAAAGAATAAACTGTGATCAAAATTGAATTCATGATGTCCACTTGGACTACTAATGAGCTGAAAACTTAAAGGATAATAATGAGGAATGTAAGTGAGAAAGAAAAGATTGGTAAAAGAGAAATGAATATCATTGCCATTGTTGTTGTTGTGTTGTGATATGTGGACTAATATGGAATAATGATGGGTGTTTGTGATTTTAGGAGGAACCGCGGGAGGATTACAGCAACAACAGGGGAACGTAAGTCGAATGTCTATAGTAGGTAGGTACTTGGTACCTATATCTCCTCTAGTTAATAATTATTTTAACTAACTATTGAACTATAAAAATTTGGTAGGGGGAAAGGAAAGGTTAAATGATGGAAAAAAATAGAAACAGAGGACTAGATTTAATTTATGGGTTCTTTTGGAGGAAATGAACAGTAACAACAAATTTTAGTAATGACTATTTCTCGAATTTGATTTATCTGTCCCTGATATGGGAGGCTAATGATGTTAACTAAGCTGGTTAACATCAGCATTACCAGTACGTGGAAGGAGAAATATAAACATTGATTAACTATTCGGGTTCAGAATAGTTAATGATATCGGCAGGTGATTTTGATATCAGGAAAATTTATAAACTTGATTAACTATTCGGGTTCAGAATAGTTAATGATATCGGCGGGTGATGTCAATATCATTAACTATTCGGTTTCAGAATAGTTAATAATATCGGCGGGTGATGTCAATATTGGTAAAATTTATAGACTTGATTAGCTTTCCAAGGTAAAAACTAATGATGTCAAGAATTCTTGACATCGGCATACCTGAGAATCTCCCAAGGTAATATGGAACAGTGATTAACATTTTAGTTTTAAAAATAGTTGATGACATCAACGGTTACATTCGTGTCTGTATTTTCATGAAACTGATTAGTTGTTCCCAAGACGGGCAACTAAAGACACTAATGAAGGTCATTGGTGTCGGTAATAGTCTTTCCGATGTGGAGGGGGGAGAAGTAATCAACAGAAACAAATTTCATTATAACCCTTAAAAGGGGTTTATGGTTGTATTTAGCGTCTCATATGATTTAAGTAGATAGATATGCTGTTTAATTTTTCTTCTATAAATTGCTTGTACTTTAATCATTTGTTTTTAATTATATGGAAAATTTATATTTTGCAGGTCCCTCCCATTCACGTTAGGAATAGATTTTAAGTCCTTCGATCCCTTTTTGTATAAGTTAGGAACTTAGAGATTTGTGGTGTAATTTTGTTATGCAGTAAACATGTAACCTGTATAGAATATTATATTCGTAATATTTTGTTTCTGAAATATTAAATGTATCAACTTATGCTTGGGGTATTAGAATGTACTAGATTATGTTAGAATATTAAACCGTGTTGTGTTATATATATATATATATATATATATATATATATATATATATATATATATATATATATATATATATATATATATTAAATCTTTGAGCTCGAATTGGCTCTTTTAATTATTAACTTATGTGTGTGATGTAAGATGGAGTTTGGGAATGAATATGGTCCTAGCATAATCTGGAATGAATTATGCAGTTGATTGTACTAAACATGGATGTGATTTTAAATATGTGTAGGGTACATTGTCGATAACTTGGGACCTCCTAATATAGGGGAGACTCTACCAAAATTTCATTAGAAATTTTGGCGAGTAAAAAAAAAATTATGCTCCATCTACCCTTTATAGGGGGGAAAGATTAATGGATAAACTAATAGTAAAATTGGGGTTGTTACAAATGGTTCCTAATATGTGTGACTCATTAGATTTCTAATATGTTGACCCAAATATAAATTATAGTTCTAATTAAATAGAATTAAATAAATTAAATAAATTAAATAATTTAATTTTTATCAGCTTTCATGTTCTCTCTCCTCACTGCCCTCATTAGCATAATTGGAAGAAGAACTAAACCCAAAAATAAAAGCAGGAGAAGAAGAAAAAGGTGAAGAAAGGCATTTGGAAGCTCTTTGAATAACCACTTAATATCACACTTGAACTCACCAACCAATTCCCTTAACTAGCAACAATTGATTAATTTATATTTGAAGATCAGGTGCATCATCTAGCAACGTGTCATGAGCCTCTAAATACTAGAAAAGTTATTAGTAGTTTGACTTAACCTTTCGGTGATCGGTTTCTTAGTGTAATTAATATTCTTTCATCAATAATTTTTTGATTTAGCATTAAAGCATGTAGTATGTCAGCTATATTAAATCATATTTGTTCTTTACATAATAGTCATTGATTGTTTGAATAAGATTTGAAACTCTTTTTAAATTTCATTCCACCTTGACCAAGGATTTTCCAGTGAATACTATTTGAGAATAGATAGAACATTTTCCCTAATTCATCAAGGGTGATTAATCCTCTCTTGATCACTCAACTACCTTCATATAGATCATGCTATACTAATGTCTGCCCTTTCATTACCTCGATTAAGATAGCATGTAACGATCAAAGCATAACATTCTCTATATAAGATAACTAGTGATCTCAAGTTTAAGGATCATTTACACAACCATCATCTAAGCCTTTTCATTTACATGAATGATCTCTCTATATGGAATTCTCATAGGGGTCAGTTTAGTGTGCATGTCTTATGACAAGCACCTATATATTAGTTATAGGTATCCCTTATACCCTTAGCTCATAAGAACAACTATTTTCTTTTATAAAATAAAGAACATAATATGTATCAGTCTCTATGACTCTAATAAATGCCAAATATTTAAGAGAGCATTGACCAAGAACATTTTAGGAACAATACTTTGATGCAATAAGAATCTCATAATTATAACAACTTTACAATTTACTTTGGAAAGCATTTTAGTTTCATAAACTTTATCTTTACTCTAGATTCATAAATAAAATATTAAATTCATTAATCTAATATTACAAATATCAAACATAAACTAAGCTTTTATTAATAATAAATATTTATATACATGAATATAATAATACCATGTGTAACCAATTGATTGACCACAATGCATATTAAACTAACAAAAATTACTACAAGGGAAAATATATATGGATTGTTTTTTCTCTTTTTATTTGAAGAGGATTTGGCTTTTGTCTCTTTTCCCGGTATGAATTGAAATGGGAAAGAGAGGTGGAGACAAAATGTTAATATAATATCATATGATTGAAGGTTAGGGATTGAAGAAACAAATTCTATCGCCCCTAATGAAGCTTTATATATAATTAACCAAGTTTAGCAATTTTCTATAGGAGCTTAACTTGTCATCTTTAGTTTACAGTATCGTTGTTTTAACCATTAGCATTGTACTGTGGATAGCTTGTGTCTGCGCTAAATGACATTTCTTGGTAGGGACCTGCTTCTTGGGTCGACCCAACGAAACAAGGGAATTTGGAATAATTGGAGCCTTTCTCATACTATAATAGATTAAATTGCAAGTATAATGAGTTGTGATTTCTAGAGTAGAGATTTGAGAAGAGAACTATGATAAAGGGGGAATCATATAATGAAGCAAGGAACAATTTTCCTTTTTCTTGAGAAAAGAAAAGGAGATATATGGTGACACGATCAAAGAGTTGATGTCTTATCCCAAGTGCAGGAGTGTCAAAATAATAAATAACCCGACAAGACCGGGGTCGAACCATAAGGAGGTGAACTATATAAATTATAAATAATAATAAGAACAACAACAACAACAACAACGATGATGGTGGTGGTGGTGGTGGTGAGTTAAAGAGGATTTTGAGATGTAAGATAAATGTGAGGATTAAACAATGATAAAAACAAATGTCAAGGTTATAGGATCCACTAATAGTATTAGAGATAAGTAACGTATAAACTCTTTATAAATTATCAACATGATCATATTAATCATCTTATTTACATAACACCATACTTACAAATTTTATCAGGTATTCACGATGTTAACTTATGTTGACAACAAGTCAAGTTCCTCTCATAACAATGATGTCGGCTGAAGACTATGAAGGATCAAGTATTTGATGTACCAAGTGTTATACAACACAAATCTAGATTAACCATTTAACAAGCAAGGTATTAAGAATTAATAAGATAAAAATGATAAAACATGTTAATAGCAAGTTGTTTAGGATATAAGTATTAAAGTCCATATTGAGTTTATATTATACTTATCCTAACACCATTAGTAAAATCTTTTCACCTTGATATAATTCACTTAGCTAGACATTATGAAGAAGAAAAACATAAATAAACAATATAAGAATATAAACATGATATAAGTTAACTAAGTATAGTAAAGGAAATGAAAAGCATGAACAAGAGATTAATGAAAGCAAAATTTACGTATTACAAAAATATAAAAAGAGAGAGCAAGAACATGATCTTGATCTGAAAAACAAAATGCCTAAATGAATGGCAAATACCTCCTTTTATAGGCTAAAATTCAGAACTATTCATTTGGTAATTGATTATTGATGTGGTGGCCAACTATTGATTTAGTGGACTTGGTGGACTACTGCACTCAAGCATTTTTTCTGGATGAAATGACATTGATGCAATCAGAATTTGATAAAGTGTTCTTCATGAAAGTTGTTGAAAATTGTCTTTTCCTTCCACCCATAAAATTTTAGAGCATTTGGATCACTATAGATCGAGATATGTCTAAAATATTGAGTAGTGCTGCTGGTGGACGTGGTGGATAGCCCTCAAGCTCTTATCTGGATGAAATGACACTGCTACCATCAGAATTTAAGCATGTCTTCTACATGAAAGTTGTTGGACATTATCTTTTCCTTCCACCCACCAAATTTCACATCATTTGGCTTTCTGGAACTCCAGATATGGGTAAAATTCTGAGCAGTGTTTGGGTTGGATTGGAAAACATATTCTGACTTCTCTTTAGTGGCCAAACTTTGAATTTGAAAATGGCAAATTTTTTGTCCTTCCCTATTCATGAAAGTTGTAGGCCTATTTCTTATCTTTTCAGTCATATAAATCAAACTAAAATCCAAGATCTATAGCTCCATATATGACCCAATGACTGAACAATGTTTGAATTTGAATTGATCGGCATCTCCTTCCTAAGCTTATCCTTTTCTTTGTCCTTTCACTTCCAATAGTTAATCACAAAAATCAATCCTTTGAATTGTGAGATATACCTACATTTAAAATGTGCATTTACCATAAATTAAAGGTATCTTATATTATCAGACTTATTATTATAAAACATGTTTTAGTTAAGGAGTTATTGATACTTCAAGTGCAAAATGATGATATAAAACCTTGATAAAAATACACTTTTAAATACTAATGTATTAGGTGTTAAAACACCCCTTCGGGCTTAATTGCTTAGGTTAGGAAGGTTATGAAACCAAACTTATCTATGTTTTTATTTATTTATTTAATTACATTTATTATCACTGTTTTTTTTTTTTTTGCAAATTATATACTATCAATTTCCTTTAGTTGTTACCTTTAACAAAAGAACATAAATAATGTAATAATCCAATATGCAACCCACAATCATATGTTAAAGTGTGTGTGTGAAAATGAAGGTTTAAGAATGCTTGTTAAATGAGTATATGAGTAGTAGCAATTGATAATAATGAGAGAGTTTGTAAACCTGAATATTTCAAGAAGTATTCTGATAGACCTTTAACAATGTTTGCTAGGGGTGAGCAAAAAACACCGAGAAACCAATAAAACCGAGAAAAAAATAACCGAAAAAACCGAACAGAGAAAAAAACCGATTAAACCGATTAAAATTTTGAAAAAACCGACCGGTTCGGTTCGGTATCGGTTTAGGCTTATAAAACCAAACCGAACCAAAAAAATAATCGAAAAAACCGAGCCAAATCAAAAAACCGAGCCAAAACCGGAAAAAACCAAGCCAAAACCAGAAAAAACCAAGCCAAATCGAAAAACTGAGCCAAAACCGGAAAAAACCGAGCCAAAACCAGAAAAAACCAAGCCAAACCAGGAAAACCAAACCAAACCGGTTTTTTCCTAAAAAACCGAACCGAACCAAAACTGGCCAGTTTGAACCGGTTTCGATTCGGTTTCAGTTTTTTTTTAAAAAAAAATTCAGTTTGGTTACTTTTTTTGATAAAAACCGAACCGAACTGAATTTGCTCACCCCTAATGTTTACTAAGATGCGTCTCAAGAGTTACTTTAACAAAAGAACTCCTTGACTCTGCCATCTTAGTAACAATGTTTTGCAAATAGAAAACACAGTTAGTTAAAAAAAAATTTAAGTATCAACTACTACCCTTTCCCCCCAACCAAAATGAGATATTTTCCTCAATGTCCTAAGGTAGAAAGATAGATTATAGAAGACATCACCTAAAACAACGAACACTGATAAACCTAAAACACGCTTAAACAAGTATAAGAAATAACAAAATAAAAAGACACAAGGTTTCACATACGAAGGCTTAAATTCAATCTAAGCTTTTTACGGCTTTCCATATTTGACAAATTTATACGACTCATGAAGGGATCAATTACAGGGATGAAAGATTGTAGTTGGTAAATCATTTGTTCAACAATAGTAGCAGAGATTATGATTTATCATGCCAAAGATGTTAGAAATTCATGTTCCACAGCTTGATCAAGAAAAGACAACAATGTATCATAAAAACCATTAACATTTAACAAACCTATAGGTTTATGGTGAATGTGAAGTTAGGCCCAAAAGAAAATATGAAAGATCTCTTCCAATGTGCCCACACCACCTGGTAAGGCAATGAAGGCATCAACATGTTTAAACATTGTATTCAGTCGATCAGACATTGTGGAGACCTGTAGTTCCTCTCCAACTGTGTTTCCAATGATGTCCCTTTTGGCTAAAGCTTTTGGAACGATACCCAAAACTTGACTGCCTCCTAATAATACAGCTGTCGACACACTCCCCATTAACCCAAGGTTGTCTCCTCCATACACTAAATGAATCTTTTTCTCAACTAATATCTGACCAAGATAATTTACTGATTCTAAAATCTCTTTTTCTTTCTTGGGACTGGATCCACCGAAAACAAAAATATTTCTTATTTAATGACTTGAGGAACCTGCCATTTCTACACACTTCGATAGTTGTTGAATGTGTGGGTTAAGTACAAATGAAGGGAAGGAAGAGAAGATTTTATAAATGAGAAATTGAAATAACAATCATACCACCTATATGTAGGCCAGCTAGAGTGTCTCTCTATGTTTTTTTTTTTTTTGAAAACATGTGTATGTGCAAGTTGAAAACATGTGTATGTACAAGTAGTTGTGATTGTGACTCACATCTTCCCTTGGTTTTACGTCCAAGAACGACTTAAACGTCCTTTATAGGTCGGGGATAGGCTTCCCATCCAGTTTTCTTAAAAACTGACAAACAGGATCGTTTTTAGTCAGATTCCCAAGACTATGTCGAGCATGTTCTTTATGGAATTGCGGCCATAAATCATGAATTGCACGATGCATATCTCCACTAGGGTGTGTCTCAAGAGTCAATAGAAGATTATTTAAAGACCCCTTACTCAGTCCATCCTTAATGAATTGTATTTTATCTTCACAGTTTACAGATATCATTCCTAAAGAACGACATGTTGCATTTCAAGTCCATCTGGCACATCTGTGACAGACTTTCAGTTGTTTTGTACGATGTTCTTTGCAAAAGTGCTTTTACCTATTCCAGGCATGTATGAAATGAAAGAATTGGAGGACTCACCTGATAATCAGACCTTTGCTTTAATTAGCCAGCGAATATCTTCAGGAATTCTATGGTTCATTAACAATCTCAATCTTTCACACCTAGCATGGTAAATTTTTGCAATGGCATTTTGATACAAAGCGAGAAAATACTTTTTCAAATTATCAAGAGTGGTGTCCATTTTTATTAAAATGAGAAGTGGAAAAGAGATGCAAAGAAAAGAGAAGGAACAAGGAATTGAACAAATATATACACAAATATCAGTTATCATGGGAAACTGAAAGAACCGACTTAAAAGTCACAAAGTACCTTTATCCGCCATTTGACTAGGGTGAGAGAAACTAGCAAAACAAAAGTCACACCAAATAAAAACACAAAAACAATGTGATAAAAAGAATCAATCTTTATATACAAGATCACCCAATTCAATAGAGTCATTTTCAATTGAAAAATTATCAAAGTAAACTTTCAAATGATGTCCATTTACCTTGAAAACATTACCATTCTTTGGATTCTCGATATCATAGGCCCCATATGGATACACATGTTTCACAATAAAAGGACCGCTCCATCTTGATCTTAGCTTTCTAGGAAATACATGGAGTCGAGAATTATAAAGCAAGACTTTTTAACCAACATTGAATGTTTTTCTTAGTATTTTCTTGTCATGAAACTCTTTGATTCTTGCTTTATGAAATCTTAAATTTTCATATGCTTCATTTCTTATTTCCTCAAGTTTCTTTACTTGTAATTTGCGCAACTGACTAGCATTATCAAGATTTGAATTGAAAGCTTTAATAGCCCAATAAGCTTTATGTTCAAGTTCCACAGGCAAGTGACAAGGTTTTCCATAGACTAGTCTATAAGATGACATACCTAATGATGTTTTATAAGCAGTTCGATAAGCCTAGAGTGCATCATTAAGTCTTAAAGACCATTCTTTCCTCTTAGGGTTCACTATTTTCTCTAAGATCTGTTTGATCTCCCTATTAGCAAGTTCTACTTGTCCACTTGTCTTAGGGTGATAAGGGGTGGCAACTTTGTATGTGATTCTATATTTCTTCATTAAAGACTGATTAATACTTAAAAGTACATTTTTATTAAGGTTTTATATCATCATTTTGCACTTGAAGTATCAATAACTCCTTAACTAAAACATGTTTTATAATAACATACCTAATAATATAAGATACCTTTATTTTATGGTAAATGTTAATCTTAAATGCAGGCCTATCACATAAATAAAAGGATTGATTAATGAGTTTAAGTATTGAAATTGAAAGGACAAAAAGAGGGCCAAACTTAAAAAAGAGATGTTGGTGCAGTCCAAACTAGGACACTGTTCGGTAATTGGGTCATATCTCGAGTTCTAGATGTCCAAATGACCTCAATTTTTTAGATAGATTCGGTAAGACATAGGCCTACAACATTCATGTGGAGTCCAAGATTCAAAAAGGCTGTTTTCAAGTCCAAATTATAGCAACAACGGATAAATCTGAATTTGTCCTGCAACCCAGACATTGTTCAGTGTTCAGCCCATATCTCAAGTTCTAGAAGCCCAACTGACCTCAATTTTTTTTCCTGGAAAGATAAAGATAGTTTCCTATAACTTTCATGAGTACAGGAGGTTCTAGTTCTGATGCTAGCAATGACATTTTATTCAGACAAGAAGATAAGGATTTTCACCAAGTCAAGAGTTGGCCACCCACTCAACAATTAATCATCAAATCAATCGTTTCAAATTTTGGCCTATAAAAGGAGGCATTTGCCATGCATTTGAGGGCTTGGTTGTTTAGATCAAGAACTTGTTCTTACTCTCTCTCTTTATGTTTTTTTTATAATTCTTAAGTTTTGCTTTCATTAATATCTTGTTTATGCTTTTCATTTCCTTTCCTTTACTTAGTTAACTTGTATCTTATTTATGTTCTTATTTTGTTTATTTATGTTTCTCTTCTTCATTATGTTTAACTAAGTTTATTATGTCAAGGTGAAATGGTTACACTAATGGTGTAAGAATAAGTATAGTGTAAACTCAACATGGACCTTAATGTTTCATATTAACATGTCTTATCTTTTTATCTTACTGATTCTAATACCTTGCTTGTTAAATGGTTAATCCAGATTTTTATTGTATAACACTTGGTACAACAAATGCTTGGCACTCTTATAGCCCAACCGTATGGTATTACCTACACCTGTCCTATGAAAGGAACTTGATTTGTTGTTAACATAAATTAGCATCATGAATTCCTGACAATATTTAAAAGTTTGGTGTTACTTAAATAAGATAATTAATATGATCATGTTAACAATTTATAATGAGCTATTAATGACAAATCATCCGATCGGAACCTCCTTTGTGTGTGGTTTCCAGTTGAATAATAAGAGTTTATACTATACTTGTTTGAAATACCATTAATGAATCCTCTAACCTTGACATTTATTTTTATAATTGTTTAATCCTTACATTTATCTTCCATCTCAAAGTTCTCATCAACTTCTTCTTCTTCTTTATTATTATTATTATTACTACTACTACTACTACTATTACTATTGTTATTATTGTTGTATTATTGTTGTGTATAATTTATACAATTAACCTCCCAGTGGTTCGACCCCGTTCTTGCCGGGTTATTTATTACTTCGACACTCTTACACTTGGGAGAAGACATCAATCTTTTGGTCGTGTCAATTTTTTAGCGTCATTGCCGGGGAGGTAAATTCTTGTATAAATTATAGTATTTATTTTATTTTCTCTTTTCACTTTTCTTGTATCTAACTTTGTTTCTTTTGTTTTGTTTTCTTCTTCCTTTTATTCTTTTTCTACACGTGTATGAGTGTTTGGTCACATACATCAACTAGTAGACTTTGTAGGGTATCCTCATTATTTTTAGAAAATATGGCCGAAGAATATAACCAGTCACTTCATAATGAGAATAACCGTGTTAGAACATTTAAAGACCACATGAATCCTACAACAACAAGTGCACCTTTATATATATAAAACTTGTAGGCAACATTCACACACTAATAATATTTATCTTGTTTGTTGGCAACATTTACAAAATGATAAGTTGTGATCAATCGCAAACTGACTGGCTGACATGTTGGGAGCTACTAGCATTTGTGTTCAAATGAACAAAATAATTTGCTTTGACTAGCAGATGGCAGGTAGCATTTGTGTTTGGATAATCGAGGTAATTTGCTTTAACTAGCCAATTTGCTAGTGGCATTTGTGTTCACATGACCAGGATAATTTATTTTTTATTAATCAATGGTTAGTGACATCTTTGTTTAGATGACCGATATAATTTATTTAGTTTACCAAATACTCGTGGTATTGGTGTTTAGATGATTGAGATAATTTATTTTCACTAACCGATAATTAGTGGCATCCGTGTTCAGATGACCGAGGTAATTTATTTAGTTTACCAAAAGGCTAGTGATATCAGTACTTAGATGACTAAGATAAATTGTTTGTTGGGTTGAATTGAAAGAAACTAAAAGTATTAGTATGACATGATTGTTGGAATATTGAATTCACATAGAAGTTAAAGTATGAACACTACATGAGCTCCAAATGAGGAATTTAATCTATTATCTATAATTACTAAATAAGTTAAATGGTCATGAACATGTTTTATTTAATTAATTATTGTATTATATCTAACATGATGTAATAATCTAAACGTCAAGTTCCTCGCATGTTGGGGTTAACTAGTAGATTTTATCGTGCTACCTTTTCAATATAAATATAGATATTATAAATCATAGATGTTAAATGGACATGTATTAGAATTTTGATACTTTATCTTGGACTTGTAATTGTGTTGTGATAATAACATTATCATGCATTTGTATTATTATTATTATTATTTGTTAAGTTTATGAACCTTTACTTAAATCCATTGAAGTGTAGATAAAACTTTTTATGTATGTTTGTATTAAAATGTGTATTTCTTGTATTCTATGAGAAAATATATCTTGTAGATTATGAGTTCATTAAATTATTATTTGTATTGTGTATGATTCATGAATATTTAAGGATATGTCATATTGTGTTGTATTAAGATAGGATATAGTTTAGAATGGTTGGACTTTGATAATAGTTATAATCGTGATATATAAATGGTAAAATATCCATAACTTTGTACACTTTAATAGAAGGGAAACTTTGCTGAATTTTAAGCAGGGATAAAAAAAATAGCCTTATTCTCAAGGTAGTTTTATGATTTATTTTACTCAATTTGTTTGTGAAATTTGAGATGTTACAATTTAACTATGGAACTGAAGCCAATGAAGATTTTTGATTGAGATGAAAAATAATTAAGGAACAAGAAGGTTTATTTGATAAGATTATGGAGGATTTTTTTTTTTAAAAAAAAAAAAAAGAGACTCTGAAAAGTGAATTAGAAATGAATAAGAAGTATCCAAATTTGTTCTTAGACTTAGGTACGTACCTTCAAACCTAAATTTCATAGATAGAATTTTTATGAGGGGAGAATATAAACTCTTAAATTAAAATTTCAAGTATTTTTAAAAAACATTAAAATGAGTTTCAGTAAGTGTGTGTTAATCCGACATAATGTTTGGAGACCCTCTAGTTTAAAAAATTATGATTCTTAGTAAATGATGGTAAATCTTGTTGGAAGGAATATATATATATATATATATATATATATATATATATATATATAGGGGTGAATTGGGGTGAAGTTTTGTTGGAGATCAGTAGAGAAATAGAGATAAGTTCAGTAAATTTGCAGTGCAAAAATGTACTGGTGGAAGTAATTGTTGCTACTTATTGTTGTGGTGACCTTCGAAAAATAAAGGAAAATAATAGATATTTTCCATCAAAGACAGAGCTTGGAATTTTTCTTATCTTGGGCTATGATATAAATACATATAAATTATTTTTTAAGATCAATCATTCACTCGGATATATAAATTTGCTAGATTAACAGTAAAGTTTTAATTCAAATATATAACACAAAATATATAAAACATAAAATTTAAAGCACTTAAAATTCAAAATAAAAATAAATCATACTATCAAAGTTGCATCCTTCGATGTTTTGTAGAATATAATTCATCTATGATCGAATCTGAATCAATATCTTCAACAAGCTTTTATTCAACGTAAATCATCAAATAATCTGCTAACTCCTCTTTCATTTTATTGCGAAGCACAATCTTAACATGTTCCACTATCTCATTACCGAACTAAAATTTAATTCTTCCAATTGAAAATCTATTATTGAGTTAAATATATCATAATGATAACACTGGTAAACAGTCATTGAACCTTGTTGTTAATATGAATGACCTGCAGCCTTTTTATATGAAGCATTCATATGTGGTATGTCATTCTCATATTTTGTGCAAACAGATTGCACATTTGCAAGAAGAAGATCAAATTCGACACTCTCAAAGTTTGAAGCAATGTTTTAATATTTGATACAAGATCCATTGCATTTAAGATGTTAATAGATTTTTACTGCAAAACTCGATAAAGTAAATCAGTAATCCCCATTATTTTATGCACCAAATATAAGATGAATATAAATTCAAAAGATTTCATTACAATCAAACAACCACCAGCTTCTCCATGTATCAATCCTTCTTAAACCATACTTTCAAGCACAATAATAGTTGCACCATACATATCTATTAAGCTGCAAATAAAATCAAAATGAGAGCTCCAGTGAGTAGTTCCACTTCGATGTAAATTACCGATTTGATTAGCCACTCTACCAATCTCATGTTCTTCGGAAGCTACCATATGTGCAATATATATAGCTTGAACATAATGTAACTCGGTATAATGTTTGGGAGAAACACTAATAAGATTGATAATAATTGTCAATTTTGAGAAAAATAATCTGGGATGATTAATTAAGTGTGTATGCCCTACAAAACACAATTGATCGCAATTATTATTGTTTTTAACCCAAATTTTGAGAAAATTTCCATGTTGTTTTTTTAATGGAGAAAAGTCTAGTTTAATGAAAAGTACAACTATCTAGTATGGTCAATAAAAAATTATCACCAATGAACAAAAATTATATATTACGGAAAAATATTTTATTATTTTTAAAACATTATACTGAAGGTAGACTGTATTACTGATTTTATTTTAAATTGTTAAAAGTTTTGTTATAATATATTATTGATGATTTGCTTATAATATTTTTGACTCTAATATTAATTAACATTTAATTAAAAATACTTTTAACTTTAATGTTGATCCGTATTGCATGCAAGATGGTTTAATATTCCTGACTCTTTACCTTAAACGAGGCTACTTTAGCCTCATTTTATGGAGGTTTCAGGTCTCCTTTCGATATGAGGATTGGCGATAGTAAGACAGGGGATGTCAGGGAATGGTGTGGGTGTCTTTTAGGTGTGTTAGGGAGTATAAACATGATAATAGAATACAATTAGTTAGAGGCGATGATGGGTGATGTTGCTAGAAAAAGAAAGAAAAAGGTGCATGCATGGACCAAAATATCTTCGTTTGGGTGCGTGCTTTTTTTTAGCAAAACATTGATATTTTGCTTAAAGGGGGGAGTTTCTATTTTTTAAGTTGGTCCCCCAAGTTTTCCTCCTTTATGTCAGTTGGTCATTGTATTTTTATTATTTTATTAGGCAATTACATATTTTCTCTGAATTTCTTTTAATTTTGTCTCTAATTACATATTTTCATAGCCCGTCACTCCTTGCCTCTTTCAATTCGATGTTTGCATTTATAATTTGTTTTTTTTTTTTTTTGCTAATTGCTTCTTGTTTCCCATTATCTCTTTTAATTTTACCTCTAATTACATTTTTTTTCCTCTCTTGCCCAAAAACAAAAATATGCAAATATAAAACCTTCAAAATTAAAACCTTTGAAATAAAAATGAAAATTAAAAAACTTGTCCAAACAGAATAAAAATATGATTTTTAAAAAAATTAATTTTCTTTTGCAATTTTTGTTTCTTATTTGGACAAGATTTTTTTTTTTTTTTTGAGGGGGTCAAGATTGGGTTATTACATACATCAATAATAATAATAATCAATAATAATAATAATAGAGAATTTTAAGAGTAAACATTACAATTTATCTTTTTGTAACAATAGTAAAAAATTATTGTAATAACAGAAAATCCACAAAGGTTAAAAGTACGGTACTATTTCAATCATGTTATTACTTTTTTTACAAGTTCTGAAATGACAAAAGGACAGCTGAATCATCTTGGCAGTAAAATTTGTTTGTGACTGAACACGGGTGCCTAGCAACCCCATGCCATGTTTCTTTAGCGACCATATTTAAGGGACCAATTCCCATATGGGATTCCATACCTCTCCCTCATTATTTAGCTATTGGAAGGAAGAAGGAATGCAACATCATCAGTAGTGTCCTTTTTGTTTTTCCACTCAGCTATGAAATCAACCACATCACTTACGAGCTTCGTAAAGATTTCAATATGTGAAGATAAGTTATTTATATTTTCTTCACTTGAGTTTCTACCGATTCTTAATTGCAACTAAATCACGTAGTCTTCTTCTAGTTAGGTTGAAACGCTCCATTGATTATAACACTATTGAAATCTTATGCTTGCCATTTAAAGCTCAAATGAAGAGAATGAAAATTCTTTATCCATAGGTAATAGTTTTATCCATTTTGTATTTACTATACACAACTAACATGGTGGAGCCAAAAAATTTTAAATAAAAAAACAAATTATTAACAAATATTTGATATTATGTATTATGTAGACATACATTATATTGAGAAATCAATTTAAAATATATGTATTAACTCATATAAAAAAAAATTAATTTAAAAATACTTGTAAAATAAAAAAATTTACATTATAATTATTTTTTTCAAGTTTTATATTTTAAAACCGCTTCATAATAACTCTATTATCAATCTCATCAAATAGATTTTTCTTAATATATACAATCAAACTATCATTCATCTATTTTTAGTTTATGATGGGTTTAATGCTTGTGTTTTCTAAATCTTCCAAGGACTAGTGAAGTTTTTGACAATAATTTTATGCTGACATATAGTAGAAAGTAGCTAAAACACTAACTTAAAAGGATTGTTGTAATAAATTGATGTTGTTATTGTTGACTTATTGTTTTCTACGGGTGGGTTAAACATAAATGTTAAATATTTTTTTATTTCTCTATTGTGTCCTTAATTTTTTAAGTTATCCTATACTTCATTTTTAATCACTAGTAAGTTCATCGCCATCCATTTTCAATATGAAATTCATAACAAAGTACTTATCAATTCATCAAAACTCATTTCAATTCATATCCATTAACATATAATATTACTCATACACATTAATTCAATAAACTGTTAAATTATTATAAATCCTAACATTTTCAATAACTAATTGTAAAGGAATAAAACTAAAATTAAACAATGAAACAAATAGACAAGATGAAGAAAACTTACCTAAAGCATAAAGAATAAAATGTTATTTACTTAACTAATTAATAGCTTAGGACTTGAAGAGAAATTTTGCAAAAGAAAAAGAGACAAGAATAGTAGCTCGAAACAAAGAAGAAAGGCTATTAGTTAATTAATGGAAGATAAAGAAAGAAAGGAGAAAAAATTAGTGAAATGTGCTAAACATATATATTATATATTATATATTATGTTGCAAGTTAAATAGTTAACTTGGGTTAATTAGTAGCCAGCAAAGAAAATTAAACATGTTAAAATATTATTAATATTCTAATAGAAAAAGTATTTTGAAAAAAACAAAATAGTTTAAGGGGTAGTTTCATATTTTAATATACAAAATTTTTTTAAAAAAAAAAAACAATTAAGGGGACAATTGCCTCTTTTTAACACTATATAGCTCCGCAATTGACTAACATTCATATGTTGAAAATCATAAATACATTATTTATATATTAATTCAAATAGGTTTTTTTTTAGGAAAAAAAAGCACTAAAGAGAGGGTTTTAAATCAAAGGGATAGCAAAAAAAAACTTTTATAATTTACTTAATTTTCACTTTATTTTTATTCTTTCATAATTACATTTTATATCATTGGTTAATCAAAATTCTCAAATTGAATAAAATAACTAGATTATTCTTATGTAATTTATGAAAGAATTGTGACATTTTCATATAATATTCTCTCTTTGTCTCGATAATCAAATCAAATTTTTTTAATTAATTTCTCTCTTCTTGCTATGTGCATTGTTGATTTAGAAATGATTTGTCTAGTCTCATACTTTCAAATTTTTTCCTCCTCAATTTTGTGTCTTTGAAGTGTTTTGGGTATGATTTTGTGTGATTTTAGTTTGTGGATCTAGCTAGGATTCTCTAAGGGTATTTTGATTGTCTTAATTACTGGAATTTCCCTTAGATTTTTTTTTAAAAAAAAATCAGGTCAAAATATATATATATATATATATATATATATATATATATATATATATATAAAAAGAGTGGGGTTTAATTGTTGACGTTGTTTGGGTTTTAGTTTCTCCTCTTTTCTTTCTACAATTTAAAGAACTAAAGCAACTTCTCTTTCTGCAATTCTAAAAACCAAAGCAAAAATTGATTTTGGACCAATTTCTTCATCAACCTCTCACTTCACTCCCCGCTCCATCAAAAGCCCAAAATTCCTCTCCACTTTCCACACAAAACATTTATCTACATTTGCAATTGGGCACTGACATAGTAGAACCAAACTCAAGTTGGCAAAGAAAATGCTAAATTAAGGGAATCAACTTTGTACAGTGATGAGTCAATTTTATTAAAATTTTTTATTTAGTTTTTGTTTGGATCATTAAAACACATAGGTTTTACACACATATTAGGCTCAAGACACTTGAATTTAATAGTCAGTCAAATCCAAGAAAACATGAGTCGAGCACGCATGCCACATCCAAGATACATGAACATGGTAATCAGTCAAGTTCAAGGCAACCAAGTTTAAGCATTTTAGATCTGGCATGTTTGTCAGACTCAATTTACCTTGAACTTGACGCACAACCAAGTCCAAGCGCCTTGAACTTGGCTGACTGTCAAATTCATATGTCTTGAGTTTGACAAGGTGGCGTGGGTCTGGCACACATAACAGATCTAAAACGCTTGAACTTGACAGTGCACCAAGCCCAAGGTGGCGTGGGTCTAACACACTTGCTAGACCAAAGACGCTTGAACTTTGCAATTAGTCGAGTTCAAGATAATGATCATTCTTCCTAGACATATCTAAAGGAACAACCAACCTTCTTTGGGTCTAACCTCAAGGTAGAACTCAGTCTCTATAGGTTTTAGCTACACTTAACATCTTAAACTCTAACCTCCCTATACCTTTTTAGGTGTATAAAAGTCCTTCAAGAACTCACCATATTTTCATCAGGTAAGAGATATTTATCCCTTATTAAATGCTATCAAGATAATTACACTGCAGATCTTTTTTTTTTTTTTTATAAAAGAACAAGATTTATATGCTATAAATACATCTTGAGAGCTTCATAACAAAGGTTCACAATCTGCAATTCTCTACTGCATTTATATTTTCATAGCATCTCTTTATAGAATATTATTGTATTTTCTCTCTCTAAAAGATATTTAATTTAAGCATTAGAGAGTCTCTACTTTCATAAAAAAAGATCTTTTGTAGGTACTAGCCACGAGCTGCTTTAACCAACCAAGGACTAAATATAATTAAGTTATCAAATATCTTGGTTATGTAGAATGAAGAAAATTATTAGAACCAATTGATTAACTGATTTTTCAATTTAAGAGGTTGGATTTTTGAAATATAATCATATAGGAAAGAGAGGATTTGACTTGAATAATCTATGCTTCATCAGCTTGTGTTCATCAATATTGCTAACAATAAAAAGAACGTAATTGGCAAAGAAACTTAGGATTTCATTCACCTTTTCATGACTTTGAACTTTGAAGGAGAAGGGATTCATCAAACCCAGTCACAAACCCAGCTGATTTATAGAGAGTGTAGATGGTATGTAAATACTTTTGAGTGAATTAGTTATATATATATATATATATATATATATATATATATATATATATATGATTTTGTGAGGTTTGGGTGGCCAGAAGGGGGAGGAGAATAGGACGATGGTGACTATTGTTTTTTTTAAAATTTAATGGTAAAGTTATAATATTTAATATAACAGTTGTTTAGTTATTAAATAAAATAAAATGATAATCTTATAAATAATCATATATTTTCTTACACATCAACTTGAGGATATAAAATATTAAAAATATATAAACTTTAGAAAATGGAACATAATTTTTAAAGAATGGATTCAAATAAAAAAAAATTAACTACATTATATATATTTTTTTATAATTATCCCTAAATCAAACAGTAATCACAAGGAACAATGATCTAACCTCCACTCTCTGTTTTTTTTTTAATCCTTTTTCTTGTATGATCAGTGAGCTCTAATGTTCAGTCAGCCTATAAATACCTAGACCTTCTGCATTTGAGCTAAAACGAAAACAGAGAAGTTCATCTCAAGCCCCACATGTCTTTCAAAAAGAAGCTACCCTGCCCCATAAGAGTCTGTTTTCTCTTCTCTCTCCTAGACATCTCCATATATGCCAAATGAAGTTCACATGCCTTTGTTTCTAGTGAAAAAGATAAATCTCCTCAACTATCAAGTTTTACAGTCGGATCTCCACCAACTCCCTATTGCTGCTCATTATCCACAATACAAATTCATCTTCAATTATATGATAATGCTCTCAATGCCATTTACCAAAATCTAATTACACAAAGTTTTTATACGTAGAGAAGCTTTTGTAAAACTGTTATTTTCTCTGGTCTTCTAAAGTTTGCAGCCAGAATCAACTGATTATATTCTTTCTCTCATCCTTGTTTATCAACTCATTGTCTTCAAAGGCTGAACCACCTAAAAAGATTAGTGCCCATATCACTTTAACGGGTATTGTTTATTGTGATATCTGCTCCAACAACAGTTTCTCCAGACACAGCTACTTCTTACCAGGTTTAGTTTCAAAATTCTTTAGAAATTGCAAGAAAGCTTTCTATGTTAAGATGCTAACATTGTCTCTGATTTTCTTGATAACTAATAATGTTTATCCAGGTGCTGAAGTTAGAATGGACTGCAAGTTCGAAGCAAGCTGGCCCAAAACCAGAGAGCAGATATCATTCTCAGTGAACAGAACCACAAATAGGCACGGAATGTACAAGCTAGAAATTCCTTCTGTTGATGGAATTGCATGTGCGAAAGCAGCCATTGACTCCTCCTGTGAAGCAAGCTTAATGTGGAGTTCATCTAAAGTATGCAATGTTCCTGGATACAAATTTTCAACAAAAGAGATCGCAATAAAAGTCAAACAACAAAATATCTGCATCTACAGCCTTAATGCACTGAATTTTAGACCATCAAAGACAGATGCTGGCTTATGTGGAAATTGAAAGCCTTAAAATTATTGACTAAATGGCTCTCTTATATTGTCTAAAGCCTAAATTTTCTCTTCAAACCTTAGATTCCTTCATTATTCCTGCCTTTAAAGAATATGCAATTTCAGTGTCATCCTTCTCTCCCAAGCCCATCGAGGTTTTCTCACCTTTTGTATTCTGCTGGCTACACAGAATCTTGGGAGCTAAATTATTAGCAGTATTTTTTAATTGTGTTGGTTTCTTGGAGCTTATACTAATATGTTTGAATAATTTGTGAATTTAAAGTTTAATGTTCCAGGTGTGTGGCTGAAATTTCCTACCTCTTTCCTTTTTCTTTTAGATTAAACTTCTGGTGCAAAAAAAAAAATATCTGATGTATATAAAGAGCACTTGCAAAGAATGATGAACCTTTAATCATTCAAAACTGTTACGTTCCTATCAATTTGACATGGTCAAAATTGTTAGTTTAGCAAATTTTGTTTTCAATCAATTTGTTAGTTTGTTATACATGATATTCTTATATTCATGTAATTATATTATTTATTATTAATAAAAATTTAATTTATTTTTAATATTCATATAATATTAAATTAATGAATCTAATATTTAAATTATAAATCTATAGTAAAAATAAAATTTATGGAACAAAAAAGTTTTGCAAATGAAATTATAAAGTTGTTATAATTATGAGATTTTTATTGCATAATTAAAAACATTGTTCCTAAAATATTTCGGGTCAATGCTCTTTTAAATATTATATATTTATTAGAGTCATTTAAACATATATATATATATATATATATATATATATATTATTTATTTTATGAAAGAAAACAGTTGTTCTCATAACACATATGTAATGAACTAAACCACATGAGAATTTATATGAAAATATTACCCATGTATATGAAAAAGCTCACATGACGGTTGTGTAAGTGATTCTTAGATTTAAAATAACTAAGTTATCTTATATAAAGAGTATTATATTTTGATCTTACTACACGTTATCTTGACAAATGTAACAAATAGAAAGATATTAAATATAATATAAACTATATAAATATTTTTAAGTGATCAAAAGAGGATTCATCACCCTATATAAATTAGAAAAAATATTCTACATGCTCTTAAATAGTATTGATTGTTAAATCTTTATACAAGTTGGAATGAGATTTAAAAAGAGTTTTGAATTTTATTTAAATGATCAATAACTCTAATGTAGCGAATAGATATGATTTGATATGACAGACACATTCTATATTAAAATATTTAAATAAGAATATTATTAATGAAAATATAATAATTACACTAATAATCCTGTCACTGAAAGGTTAAAATCAAACCACTTATGACTTTCCTAATATTTGGAGGATCATGACACGTCGCTAGACGGTGCACATAATCTTCAAATATAAATTAATTCATTATTGAATTGATAATAAATTAATTATTTGATTTATTTAGTTCTATTTATTTAGAATTATAATTTATATTTGGGCTAACATATTAAAAACTTAATGGGTTACATATATTAAGAATTATTAGTTAGAAATTAAATTGGGATAATTAATCAAGTGTAATTTGATTGAAAATAATTTTAAAAATTAAACACTAGAATGTATTTAATTTATGGATTATAATTATAGTTCTAGAATAATCAAGTAGGGACTTGATTGATTCAATTTCTACAATTATCCTTAAATAATATCTATATATTATTTAAGGGGAAAATATATAATTTATAATTTATAGGGTTTTTAGAATTTTCTATAAATATAAAGTTATGTCTAGACATAGTAATCTCTCTCTTCTAAATAGAACTTTAAGAAATTTTTTACTGGTGATTCGTGTAGATTATCGTTAGAGACTGGACAACTGAAAAATTTATGATTTACGACAACCTATTATTTAAAGAATTATTTAAAATCAAAAAAGATTATATTTTAAGGTAACGACTCTTTAAAAAACTATAAATCTATCTAATAAAATCTCAAGACTCTGAAATATTATTTTAAATTTATTATTTTTGTTCCGTCTATGAATTTTAGACCCAACACAAATACCCCCTACTAGTAACTTCTTGATTTTTTTGGTGAGATCCCTTCCTATTTGACATGTCCAATAACAGAGTGACCAAGTTCCTCCGTCTGGATCACAAATCCAAAACCATCAGCTATAACTGCCACAAATGGTAATGTTAGTCATGACATTTTATCTTAGAGGACCGTAAGCAGAATTGCGCATATCATGATTGTACAATCTACTTCTCTTTCACATGTGAATGTCTCACACACAGTAACACTAGCCAAATTGTGTAGAATTTTTCATTAAATCTTAATATAAACTACAATAGATACACCTAAAAATGTTGCCAATACAAGTTCCAATAGACATGACCTGACAAATGAGGTAAACTTTAGGTTCAAGAACATAAATTCACCTCTAATTCTAACAAGGACTGTTTGAGGAAGCATCAATCAATTCAGCCCATTAAACAATAGTGTAGGATAAACACAATAAAGCCACCATGGTGAAAAATAAAAAATAAAACATACAGATAACCGTGAATTGATCTCTAAATCTGCATCAGTTCTTGGAAGATCTTCATGGCTGAAGCTGGCAAACCCAGAAGCACATTTATGCTTTTTCTTTCTTTGCCATGAGATAGGAACAGGATGACTTCCTTCTCTGGTGGTGCCACTGGCCCTGATAGAACTGGCTCTGCCCATCCAAAATCTGTAGTGTAAAAAGTTAGCCTAGACCAAGTAGTAATCAAGAGAGTTGAAGCCAAAGAAGGCCTTGCTCTTGTTACTTCAAAATAATCCATAGCAGATCTCATGTAACTGTCTGTCACCATTTTAATTGCCTCTTTAACCAGCCCCACTGCATGCGATAGTGGCTTGTCTAGGAGTTCCCCTGCATGGCAAAAAGAATTGGTCAACACAATTCCATTCCCAAAGTACCCTTTTGGTAGTGGGGGTTTATATTTAGGCCGTCCATCAACAGCAAATAGGAGCTTTGTTCGTTGATCAGGCTGTATTCTGAGTGCCTTTGTTCGAGCTCTCCGCACAAAAGCTGAGAGCCCTTCAAAAGTAGTGCACTTCTCAAGTACCCCCATCTTCCATGGCTCTCATTTTGATATTTTCAAGCATATCAGAATCGAAATAGAAAGAGCTGTAGTTCGTTTCATCTTTGTAGAGGTCAATTGTGCTAGACTTGTCTTCTATCTCAGCGAATTCTTGGTGGAGGTACTCAATCTTTGGTGGGTTACGGGCTTTAAGTATGCTCTGTCTATAAATGGAGGGACACAGAGTGGCAAGCCTCTGGCTGTTTCACCCCATGAGTTCACAAATTCCATAGCACCAACTGTTGGGAAAACTAGGAACAACCGGATATCAATTTAGCGGAATACAATTCACAAGTCCCAATTTTTTTTTTTTTTTGCAGTAAAAACAGAATCAAACAATGACCAAATATAATGCAAAAATCACACAAATTAACATCAAGATTTTTACGTGGAAAACCCGATGCGGGAAAAACCACGGGACCGTAGTCTACCTAAAAACTTCCATTATCAATAATAATAGGTTCACAACTGTTCTTCCTCAGATTCAACTAAGGAATACAACATAATATCATCAAGAACAACTTATTCTCGGATTACAACAAGATTATAAGAGAATTATTGGAGAAAAACTCACAATACTGACTGCCCTATTTTTTGTCAAAACAGCTAGCTTCCACGCCACCAATCTTCGATCTTACCGTCCAAAATGAAGAGTAACGTGTCTAGAAGCTGCTGTCAAAATTTCATCCCGATCCAACGGTGAACAAGCTGGGAATCTAAGGAAGAGCACGGGCTGCTCTGCTGCCTCTTTTTCCTTTCTTTCTCTCGGTTTTCTTCTCCTCTCTTCTGTTTTTCACTACTGCTATCTACAGTAAATATTTGTATTTTTAAATTAAAAAGACAGCCAAGTCTCTTGCCAATTAATGTGGTGGCCCCACCATCACATGGTGCGGGACCACACACAACACCAATGCCATCAAACATACAATGATTCATGCACAATCCAAGTACAAATCCTCCACATTTGAAGGTGGTGACCTGGAAAGTGGAGTTAATTAACACATTGGATCAGATTGAAGTTAAAGTCTCCGAATTTAATTAATTGCTGGAAAATGATCATTGTTCTATTTAATCATTCAGGATGATGAATGACACGGACATTTAAGACAAACACCTAAGAATATCTAGATACATGTTCGAATGTACGATTTTAATCTAAAGATATTAGTCCCGAATTGACAGACAATGGTAGCAAAAACAGAACAAACTTAAAAAGCATAATTTGGAGAGGTTATAAAACCTGAGCCACCAAAGAAGGCATATCCAGTATGTTCTTTGCATCAGGAATGTCATAAACCAGCTTCCAAAGAGTCTTTGGATCAGGCTTTGTTATGTCACCGATCTCTTCCATTGCACAGTTTGCTTCAGCCTCAACAAAAACAGCACCTTTTCCCGTGCAATTTACAATAAGCTTTCCCTCCGAGCTTATTGTTAGCCGCCCGGCAAGAGGATAGTAATGAACAAGAACCTTTTTCAAGGCATTCTTTATCAATTCTCCAGCATTTCCGTTTCCTTTCTCATATGACTTGAAGCAGTAGATTGTACGCACAATCACCGCAATATTTTGGTCAAGGTTGGAGAGAAAGTACAGACCCTTCTCTGTTTCCTCAACTGGATGAACAAGAGTTGGCTTTCCTTGTTTCACAATTAGTTGAAATACATTTCCGTTAGAGCTCTCCATTGATGCAAATTTCTCAGCCTCTACAACCTGAATACAACAAAACAATGAATAACATTTATGTATAGTAAAAGTGAAAAACAGCAACTATAGAACAGGGCCACATGACTCTGTTGTGTTTAATTTAGAATCTTTTGTGAAACAGAGAGAAGAGGAAGACAAGGAGTAGAATACTGGACAATATCATATCCTTTATTGAATTCAACCGTCTATATAAATAGCCATTACAACTAACAGAAATAAAATAACCAAGGATAATTTGCTGCAGAATGAAACTGCCGCTGGAGAATAGGAACCGCCTGTCAACTGAAACAATTCCTCTGTATTATTGAATGAAAATAACTGAAATGCAATTAATATGCCACGTCTGCAAAGTATATAACTGAATGCAATTAATATGCCTACGTCTGCAAAGTAAATAACTGAATGCAATTAATCTGTGCCCACATTCCTGCCCTTGTCTGCACCCACGTTTGGAGCACCTCTGCCATGCATGCGTTGCATGCATTGAGTGAAGCACGTAACAGACTCACTTTCATTTACTGTAAATGCCAAAGTTATTGAGATTAAAAGTGCCAAACAAATAATGTGAACAAGCTTACGGAGTTCCCTGGGGAGGTAGCTGAAGAAATGGTCAGAAGTCAGGTACAGGAAATTCCAGCTCCTGGAAAAATGAGGATTGTGTTGGAACCTTAAGTGTCAGGAATTTGAATTAGTAATTGTTATGATTTGATTTATAACCCATGCTGTTAGGGGAGATATATAAATGGTTAGGGGTGGGTCCCATTAGGAGGCTGTGTTTATCGGTTGCTCGAGAATGTATTTGAAGTTGTATTTTTTAAGAATTTAGTTTTTTTTTAATGGTTTTAGATTATTTTCATATTTTAATATTAAATATATTTTTAAGCAAAAAAAATACTTTAAAAATAATATTACCGAAAACATCCTATTTATTAATTAGAGAGGTGGGATGCATTAAGCAACTCATTGAATTTTCCAGGAAAAAAGTTTTGGTTCAAACCGATCATGGTATCTTGACAATTTTTTTTGTCTTATGGGTGGGGGGATAGGCCACCGATCATGGGACCACCCATCACAAGAATGACCACTGTTTGGGCTGGGTTGGTGGGGTTGGCATCCCAAATTTTCTTGCTTGCTCCTCCTCGTATTATATTTATTCATCTTGCATCTTTCTCCGCCACGACTCCTCGCTAGTCGAAAGCTAAGTTGGAAGCATTAATCCCTTACATAATTAATATGGATTTTAAACCAACTAATTTAGGATGGAAAACCCCATATAGTATTAATAATTAGGTCTCTTCTTTTATGATTTACTTTAGGAAATATAGACAAATTCCCATCGTTAATCATTATCTCAAACTTTCTATCAGGTTAACTTAATCTAAGTTTTACAAGAGTTGATAATTTGTAGGGTGAAAAGTCAAGAGAGAAATTTGTGAGGGGTCAAAATTAAAGTTATTAATACTGAAAAAAACAAGCTACGAGCTCGTTAAATTATTGATTTAAAATCATTGGTTAATCATATAGTTAATTGTATTGTCATGTTTATATATAAATATATTTTGCTTGATGCATACAATAAAAAATGATAAAATGGTGGCATTCTTAATTTTTTAAGTAGAAGGTTAAAACTCAAAGTCTACATGCTATTGTTTTTTTACAATTTTCTAACTGAATCAATGTTTGACCCTACTATTTTAATTATATGGGTTTTATGGATCTAATTTTTTTTTTTTTTTTATGCATATTTGTTGACATCAACCCACACCACTTAAAACTCATATCACTGTTTGATAGCATTTAGTATGTATTTGGAAGTGTAATAATATTTGTTTTTTAAAGTATTTTTTGTTTAGAAATTTATTAAAATAATATTTTTTATTTAAAAAAATTATTTTTGATATCAGCACATCAAAATAATCTAAAAATATATAAAAAAATTAAATTTAAATCAAAAAATTTTAAAAAATTTATGAAACGCTATTACAGAACCTAAAGTTTTTACCTTTAATGGTGCAGATTTGAGGTTAATTTTAACATTGAAGAGGAGAGAAGAGGGAGGGATATTTTGTTGTTTATCAGAGATCTAAAGAACTTTGAGCTAGAGTTAGTTTTCTCCTATTATATTTATCACTAGTAAAAAACCCTATCATATATATTATTTTTTTAGAAATTTATACAATTAAATTCTTACTTGAAATTTTTAGATCTATAATTATAATCCTTATATAAATTATATTATACTCAATTTTTAGAACTTATTTACAATCAAATCTTCTAGTTTAATTTATTATCAATGATTATTAATATGTGTGACCCAGAAATGGTAGAGGTGATGGGAAATTAAGATTGCTCAAATATAAATAATAATTTTAATTAAAATATGATTAAATAAATTAAGTAAATCAACTTTTTATCAATTTAACAAATCAATTAATAAATATTTGATGTTCAAGTGTTGCATCTAGAACTGTGTCATAATCCTTTAAATATTATAAAAATCATATATAGTTTAACTTAATTTTTTAGTGAGTAGTTTCTCAATATAATTATTATCCATTTATCAAAAATATTTTGATTTAGACATTTAACCATGAAGTGTATGCTCTATTAAATTATGTTTGAAGTAATAGAAATTCTTATAATTATACAACTATCATATGAGTCTTTCGATAAATATAAGTGACATTTAGGAATAATGCTTTGAATTAATAGAAATCCTCATAATTATAATCACTTTATAATTTTATTTTAAAAAAAAATTATCTTGAGATTTTTTTTTGGATCAATAATGCAAAGAACTACATATAGTTCAATTTGTATTATAGGACACATATCCTTGGAGAGTTGTATTCCATGTAAAATAGGTTAGTATCCTCTCTTGGATTCTTCCATGCTAGACCATTTTAGCATCTTGTCTATTATGTGTGAATTAGGAGAACTTGATCAACCTTCTAGATCTATCTCTATAGATTTTTATTCCAATATAGATTGCTTCTCTTATATTCTTCATAAAAAAATTCTTGAACAACCAAATTTTTACTGATTAGATTAAGGATGTGTTATTTTCTATCAATAATATGTCATCTACATTTAGCACTAGGAAAAATGACTCCACACCCACTAACTTTTTTTATATAAACACAAGGTCTATCTATTTTTATTTTTTTAAAATATTGTATGCATCTTATATTCCAAATTCAAGATAAGATAACAAAATGATAATTCTCTTTAAACAAGTAACCATTCATCAAATAAAACTTACCAAAAGCTAAATGTCTACATGCATTATATATTTTGGGAAAGTCAGAATCATTAGCGTACAAGGCCTTCACATATTCAAAGCCTAGCAATCTAGTATTCATAGTGTTTAGAATAACATACCTACATGAAAGAGTATCAATCACTATGTTCTCTTTTCCTTTTTTATACTTGATTATGTAACAAAAAACCTTAATGAATTCAACCTATTCCTCCCCCCATTTAAACCCAACAAACTTTTTAAAAACTTCATTAAAAGGTGCAGCTAATGTACTGAAATCTTACACAAAACTCCTATAAAAACTAATTAACCCATGAAAACTCCTTAACTCACTTACTGATTTTGGTGTAGTCCAATCCCAGATGGCTTTAACCTTCTCCTTGTCCTTCACAATACCCTGTGCAGTTACAACATAACCAAGAAACACAATTTTCTCCATTCAAAAAGTATACTTCTTAAGATTAACATACAATTTCTCACTACACAACATATTAAATACATTATGCAAATGATTAAGATGCTCATTTAAGTTCTTACTATAAATTAGAATGTCATCAAAAGACACAACCACAAACTTACCTATAAATGCATGCAATACGTGATTCATTAAATACATAAATGTACTAACTACATTTGTAACTCCAAACAACATGACTAACTATTTATACAAACCATACTTAGTCTCAAATACAGCTTTCCACTCATCACCTTTTTTCATCCTAATCTGATGGTACTCACTTTTCAGATCAATTTTAGAGAAAATACATGATTAATATAACTCATCTAGCATATCATCAAGCCTACGAATGTGATGTCTACACTTTACCATTATATTGCTGATAGCTCAGTAATCAACACACATCCTCCATGTTCCATCATTCTTAGGCACAAATAACACTAGCACAACACTTGGGCTCATGAATCTATGGAATTGCAGCCTTGAAGCTCATTTGTCTTCTCGAGATTGCTTTTATAAGCTAGTTGATTAGGAATTGCAACCCCACGTATAAGATCAATCTGATGTTTTATTCTTCTTAAAAGTAGTAATCCATTAAGGATATCTTTAGGAATCACATATTCAAACTCCTACAATAAAGAAATAGCAACACTAGGCACAACATGATCAAGATCATTAGTATTAAAGCAGACCTCTTTCTATACAAGTAAAATCATTGGCTTGTTAGTGAAAAATGCAGATTTGACCTCACCCTTTCTAACATAAAAATTGGGTTGTTTCTTTAGTTTTCTGCATAATTCTCATCACATTTCCTGACTTTCTTTACACTTCAACTCATTGAATGGTTCAAAGTTGTTTTTTTTTTTAAAGCTCCTTGGCAATTAGAACATTGGCAAGTCACATTACATCTATAAGCCTATAGTGACTTGCAGGCAATATATCTAATAAACAAAAAAGTGCATTGTAAAAATACTATTGAAATCACTGTGCATATAGATATAAAAGACTATTAATTATATTAGTTAAATTATGCTTTTTTTCTTTGAAATAAAAACAAGATGCCTTGGTTTAAAGTGTAATTTGGTCCTTTCTAATGGCTTAGGTCATTAAAGAATTCTAAATTTGTCTTTTTCACATTTTTGGAACAAAAAAATAATTTAATTATTCTAAGAATTAAAAAAATTATATCTGTTTAAAATAATATTTTGATTTTTTTTTTCAGAACATCCTCCATGTTCCATCATTTTTAGGCACAAGTAACACTAGCACAACACTTGAGCTCATGAATCTAAGGAATTGCAGCCTTGAAGCTCATTTTGTCTTCTCGAGATTGCTTTAAAGGTAGTTGATTAGGAATTATAGCCCCATGTATAAGATCAATCTAATGTTTTATTCTTCTTAAAGGTGGTAATCCATTAGGGATATCTTTAGGAATCACATCTTCAAACTCCTGCAAGATCATTAATCTTTGTATACAAGTAAAATCATTGGCTTGTTAGTGAAAAATACAGATCTGACCTCACCCTTCTAACATAAAAATTGGGTTGTTTCCTTAGTTTTCCACACAATTCTCATCATATTTCCTGACTTTTCTTGTCTTATCTCCACTCTCAGATAGATTTTGGTGCTTTCATTAAGATCATTTGAGTCTTTAATGAATAAATATGGAATCACACACAAAGTTGCCACCCCTTATCACCCTCAAACAAGTGGACAAGTAAAACTTGCTAATAGGGAGATCAAACAAATCTTGGAGAAAACAGTGAACCCTAATAGGAAAGACTGGTCTTTAAGACTTAATGATGCACTTTGGGCTTATTGAACTGCTTATAAAACATCATTAGGTATGTCACCTTATAGACTAGTCTATGAAAAACCTTATCACTTGCCTGTGGAACTTGAACATAAAGTTTATTGGGCTATTAAAGCTTTCAATTCAAACTTTGATGATGCTAGTCAGCTATGAAAACTACAAATAAATGAGCTTAAGGAAGTAAGAAATTGTGCATATAAAAATTCGAGAATTCATAAAGCAAGAATCAAAGAGTTTTATAACAAGAAAATACTGAGAAAAACATTCAATGTTGGTCAAAACATCTTGCTTTATAATTTTCAACTCCATTTATTTCCTGAAAAATTTAGATCAAGATGGAGCGGTCCTTTTCTTGTGAAACATATATATCCATATGGGGCCTGTGATATCGAGAATCCAAAGAATGATAATGTTTTTAAGGTAAATGGCCATCGTTTGAAAGTTTATTTTGATAATTTTTCAGTTGAAAATGACTATTGAATTGGGTGATCCTGTATATAAAGATTGATTCTTTTTCTCACATTGTTTTTGTGTTTTTTTTTTTGACTTTTGCTTTGCTAATCTCTCACCCCAGTCAAATGACGGATAACGGTACTCCGTGACTCTTAAGTCAATTTTTTCAGTTTCCTATGATAACTAATATATGTGTATATATTTGTGCAATTCTTTGCTCTTTCTCCTTTCTTTGCATCTCATCTTAAATTTTCGTTTGAAAATAGACACCACTCTTGAAAAATTAAAAAAGTATTTTCCTGCTTTGCCTTTAAATGCGATTGCAAAAATTTATTGTGCTAGGTGTGAAAGATTGAGGTTGTTAATAAAACATGGAATTCCTGAAGATATTTGCTAGCTGATTGAAGCAAAGGTTTAATTATCAAGTGAGTCCTCCAATTCTTTCATTTCATACATGTCTGGAACAGGTAAAAGCATTTTTGTGAAGAAACATCATGCAAAATGACTGAAAGTCTGTCACAGATGTGCCAGATGGACTTGTAATGTAACACATCGTTCTTTAGGAATGATATTTGTAAACCATGAAGATAAAATACAATTCATTAAGGATGGCTTGGGTAAGGGGTGAGCAAATTCGGTTCGATTCGATTTTTATCAAAAAAAGTAACCAAACTGAATTTAAAAAAAAAAAAAACCGAAACCGGTTCGAACCGGCCGGTTTCGGTTCGGTTTTTTTTTAGGGAAAAAACCGGTTGGTTTGGTTTTCTCGGTTTGGCTTGGTTTTTTTTTGTTTTGGCTTGGTTTTTTCTGTTTTGGCTCGGTTTTTTTGGGTTTTGGCTTGGTTTTTTTGGTTTTGGCTCGGTTTTTTTCCGGTTTGGCTTGGTTTTTTCGGTTATTTTTTCTGTTTGGTTCGGTTTGGTTTTATAAGCCTAAACCGATACCGAACTGAACCGGTCGGTTTTTTTTAAATTTTAATCAGTTTAATCAGTTTTTTTTCTCAGTTCGGTTTTTTTGGTTTTTTTTCCTCGGTTTTCTCGGTTTTTTTGCTCACCCCTAGATAATCTTCTATTGACTCTTGAGACGCGCCCTAGTGGAGATGTGCATCGTGCAATTCATGTTTTATGGCCACAATTTCATAAAGAACATGCTCCACATAGTCTTGGGAATCTGACTAAAAAAAAACCTTGTTTACCAGTTTTTAAGAAAACTGAATGGAAAGCCTATCCCCGACCCATAGAGGGCGCTTAAACCGTTCTTGGACGTAAAACCAAGGGAATATGTGATCCACAATCACAACTACCTGTACATACACATGTTTTTTTAAATAAATAAATAAAAAGAGAGAGCGAGAGAGAGAGAGAGAGAGAGAGAGAGAGAGAGAGAGAGAGAGAGAGAGACACTCCAGCTAACCTACATATAGGTGGTATGATTGCATTTTTAATTTGTCATCTATAAAATCTTCTCTTCCTTTCCTTCATTTCTACTCAACCCATACATTTAACAAATATAGAAGTGTGTAGAAATGACAGGTTTCTCAAGTCATCACATCAGAAATATATGTGTTTTTGGTGGATCCTATCCTGAAAAAGAAAAGGAGTTTTTAAAATCAGCAAATCATCTTGGTCAGGTACTAGCTGAGAGAAAAATTCATTTAGTGTATGGGGGAGGCAGCCTTGGGTTAATGGGAGGGTGTGTCAATAGCTGTATTTTTATTTATTAGCTTTTAATAGCTTTTTTTTTTCAAAAACAATTAAAAAAATTAAAATTAAAAATATTTATTTATTTATTTTAAATTAATTATTTTAATATTTTTAGATTATTTTGATATGATGATATTAAAAATAATATTTTTTAAAAAAATATTATTTTAATGTATTTATGAAAAAAACACTTTAAAAAATAACTAATACCATATTTTTAAACATCTCTTAAATTCTCACGATAAATTTTATAGAGTATGTAACTACTCATATTTATTTTAAACTAGATAGATAAAATAAAAGGAGAGAAGTTGAAGATATATATATATATATATATATATATATATATATATATTGGAATTTAAATTTTATTTTTTCAATCATCATCTATATTAGTTTACCATAAATATTTTTAAATTGGCACCGCCATCTAGTATTCTTTCAATTATATCTCCATTGGTGTTAGTAGAATCTCTTTGTTCCTTTGAACTTAGGTTATGTTTGTGTATATCTAATAAGTAAAAATAGAGCAATCAACCTTATACTAACTAGCTAATTAATCATCAATTTTTTAATTAATTATACTATTTCATTGTTTTTCTTTCTTTTGATAAAGAGAAGCTAAAATTATGAATTAAATCCAACATAAAACAAATAGCAACTTTAGAAAATCAAATAGAACATGGGTGTTCCAAGATCTCAAACTTTAAAAAAATATATATTTATTCCAAGCAGCATCGCACAAGAACAAGAATAGATAAAAAAAAAAACATGAATAGAAAAGGATAAATAAAGCAAAAAAATAAATAAGTAAATATAAAAGAAAGAAAACAAGAGTTGTAAATAAACACAATGTTAGAAAAAAAATAGATTGAGTAAATTGCAAAAAAGAATTTGTATATATAGGGTTGATCATCTTTCCAAATAGTTGGATGACCCTATTTATATTAGTATAATGTTTAAGTTTTATCTAAAAATCAAATTCTAATCCAATACAAATTATATATATTAGATAAAGAGCCATTACCTTCCAAGTATAAGTTATTTAGCCTAGCAAAGTCTGCCATTAATTTCCACATATATGATGTCTTTTTGCTTACTCTAAAGTTGATTGGGCGAACAATGTTATTCACACCTATTAATTAAATTGAACCTACATTATTGTTATATAACCATGTATTTTAATCCCTGAATTGACCATGATTGGCTTACTATATGTTTTAACTATCTTAGTTGACCCATCTAGTAATCAAAACATCAAAGTTTGATATAAGGATGACCATATGCACATGTTAGTGTACATATAATCTTACTAAAATAAGGTGTTATAACTTTGCTTTTGCTTCAACCATAAAACAATTAAATTAAAGGTCTTGGATCTAATAGTTAAATCCACCTGTAACATTCCTACAATCTCTTTTATGACCCCTAAAAAATTTGACATATCATTCCAGATGGGCTCATGTCAATTTTATTGCAACCAATCTTATATTTTATTTGTATAGGATTATTGCAATTAATGTCATGGTCATAGAAATTAATTACCATAGCTTAAATAAACAAGATAGTATAGAGCAAGTAAGGGGTCAATCCCATGAAGAAGATCTAGTTTAGGTCTTTATGCTAAATGATTAGTACTTAAAAGTGCATTTTTATCAAGGTTTTATATCATCATTTTGCACTTGAAATATCAATAACTCCTTAACTGAAGCATGTTTTATAATAACATATCGAATAATATAAGATACCTTTAATTTATGGTAAATATTCATCTTAAATGGAGGCCTATCACATAAATAAAAGGATTCATTGATGAGTTTAAGTACTGAAATTGAAAGAACAAAGAGAGGACCAAACTTAGAAAACAGATGTTGGTGCAATCCAAACTGGAACATTATTCGGTAATTGGGTCATATCTAGAGCTGTAGAACTCGGATTTAGGTCTGCTTCATATGACTAGAAAGGTAAGACATAGGCCTACAACTTTCATGTGGAGTCCAAGATTCAAAAAGACCATTTTCAAGTCCAAATTATAGAACCAATAGAGAAGTCTGAATATGTCCTGCAACCTAGATACTGTTCAGTGTTTAGCTCATATTTCGAGTTCTAGAACTCCAAATGACCTCAATGTTTTTTCTTGGAAAGATAAGATAATTTCCTATAACTTTCATGAGTACAGTTGGTTTCAATTCTGATTTTAGCAATGACGTTTTATTCAAACAAGAAAATAAGAATTTTCACCAAGTCAAGAGTTGGCCACCCACTCAACAATTAGTCATCAAATTAATAGTTTCAAATTTTGGCCTAGAAAAGGAGGAATTTGCCATGCATTTAGGAGCTTGGTTGTTTAGATCAAAAACTTGCTCTTGCTCTCTCTCTTTATATTTTTTGTAATTCTTAAGTTTTGCTTTCATTAATATCTTGTTTATGCTTTTCATTTCCTTTCCTTTACTTAGTTAGCTTATATCTTATTTATGTTCTTGTTTTGTTTATTTATGTTTCTCTCTTTCATTATGTTTAGCTAAGTTTATTATGTCAAGATGAAAATGTTACACTAATGGTGTAAGAATAAGTATAGTGTAAACTCAACATGGACTTTAATGTTTAATGCTAACATGTTTTGTATTTGTTGTCCTGTTCACTCTTAATACTTTGCTTATTAAATGGTTAATCTAGATTTGTGTTGTATAACACTTGGTACAACAAATGCTTAGCACTTTCATAGCCCAACAATATGGTATAACCTACACATGTGCTATGAAAGGAACTTGATTTGTTGTTAACATAAATTAGCATCATGAATTCCTGACAATATTTACAAGTTTGGTGTTACTTAAATAAAATAATTAATATAATCATGTTAACAATTTATAATGAGCTATTAATGATAAATCATCCGATTGGAACCTTCTTTGTGTGTGATTTCCAGTTAAATAATAAGAGTTTATACTATACTTGTTTGAAATACCATTAGTGGATCCTCTAACATTGATATTTGTTTTTATCATTGTTTAATCCTTACATTAATCTTTCATCTCAAAGCTCTCATCAACTTCTTTATTATTATTGCTGCTGTTGCTGTTGTTGTTGTTGTTGTTGTTGTTGCTGCTGCTGTTGTATTATTGTTATCTATAATTTATACAATTAACCTCCTTGTGGTTCGACCCCGGTTATGCCGAGTTATTTATTACTTCAACACTCCTACACTTAGGAGAAGACATCAATCTTTTGGTCATGTCAAGTTTTTGGCACCATTGCCGGGGAGGTAAATTCTTGTACAAATTATAGTATTTATTTTATTTTCTCTTTTTACTTTTCTTGTATCTAACTTTGTTTCTTTTGTTTTGTTTCCTTTTCTTTTGTTTTTTTCTTCCTTTTATTCTCTTTTTACACGTTCATGAGTGTTTGGTCACGTACATTAAATGGTAGACTTTGTAGGGTATCATCATCTTTTTCAAAAAATATAGTCGAAGAAGATAACTAGTCACTTAATAATGAGAATAATGAGAATAACCGTGTTAGAATACTTAGAGACCACATGAATCCCACAAGAACAAGTGCACCCTCATGCATAGTTTTCCCTCCTGATGTATCTCATTTTAATTTTAAGCCAGACATTATTCAACTTTTACCTTCTTTTCATGGCTTAGATCTAGAAAATCTATACTTGCATTTGAGAGAATTTGAAGAAGTGTGTAACACCTATAATGACTTAAATTGTAGCATGAATATCATTAGATTAAAGCTTTTTCCTTTTTCATTAAAAGATAAAGCTAAAACATGACTATAAAATCTTAGGTCAAGATCCATTCGTGCTTGGGATGAAACGGAACAACAATTTTTAAAGAAGTTTTTTCCATCTCACAGTACCAACTCTTTCAAAAGACAAATCACCACTTTCACTCAAAAACCAGGTGAAACATTTTACCAATATTGGGATAGGTATCGAGACTTGCTTAATACTTGTCGTCATCAAGGTTTTGAAACATGAAGATTGGTTTCACAATTTTATGAAGGGTTACCACCTTAAGATAAACAAATGGTTGAATTGATGTGCAATGAAACTTTTGAAGATAAAGATCCTAATGAAGCAATGGAGTACCTAGACTTGCTAGCTGAAAATGCATAAAATTAGGACACTACGGGCACTTATGAGGCACCAAGTAAAACCCAACTTCATACATCTAGTGGAGGTATGTATAACCTTAGGTGATCATGACCTCCAAGCCAAGTTTGCATATTTAGCTAGAAAATTCGAGGCACTAAAACTGAAAAAGAGTGGTCAATTAAAATATGTTCAAGACATTATGTGTCAAATCTGTGAAATAAATGAACATGCAACCAATGACTGTCCAACTTAGCCTTCTTTCAAGGAATGCCTCCATGAACAAGTCCATGCTTTAAACAGTTTCCAAAGGCCCAATCGTAACCCATACTTGTAAACATATAACCCTGGTTGGAGAAATCACTCAAATTTCAGTTGGAAGAGTGATAACAATAATGCACAAACTTCACAGCCACCGTTTCAAGCACACCATAATTTCCAAAATTCTTATGGATATGCACCTCCTTATGCTCCACCTCCTAGAAAATTTTTTGAGGAAACATTGCATGCATTCCTTGAAAAGCAAGAGATCAACACTTAACTTGCTCAAAGCATGATAAATTTTAAAGATGCTATTACAAAATTCACATCTGCTCTCAGTTTTCAAGAGAAAGGTACTTTTCCATCTCAACCATAGCAAAATCTAAAGGGGCAATACAATGCAAATGCAAGTAGTTTTGAAAGCCAACATATGGATCAAGTCAAATCAGTCATCACTCTTCGTAGTGGTAAGGTTATTGAAAAACCTACTCTTGAACCTTGTGAGAAAGATGATGAGTCAATCTCTAAGAGTAAGGAAGGGGTTGAATCTGAACATTGTAAAGAAAAGACATATTCTCTGCCAACACATCCATTTCCTCATGCCATGACCAAACAAAGGAAAGTCAATCACAATTTTGAAATCCTTGAAACTTTCAAACAGGTAAGGATCAATATACCTTTGTTGGATGCTATTAAACAAGTACCTTTCTATGCTAAATTTTTGAAAGATCTGTGCACTGTGAATAGAAAACTGAATGTGAAAAAGAAAGCATTTTTAGCCAAACAAGTAAGTGCTATTCTTCAAAACAATAATGCTTTGAAATATAAAGACCCTGATTGTCCTACAATTTCTTGCTTTATTGGAGAACATAAAATTAAAATAGTTTTACTTGATCTTGGAGCTAGTTTGAATTTACTTCCATATTAGATTTTTCAAAGTCTTAATCTAGGTGAGTTGAAACCAACTTATGTAACTTTTTTACTTGCTGATAGATATGTAAAAGTGCCTAGAGGAATAGTTGAGGATGTGTTAGTACAAGTTGATAAATTCATTTACCCTATAGATTTTGTTGTCTGGATACACAAACTATTGAAGCATGTAATTCAATTCCTGTTATTTTAGAACGTCCATTTCTTGCAACTTCTAATGCATTGATTAATTATAGGAATGGACTGATGAAGCTATCATTTGGAAACATGACATTGGAGATTAATATTTTCAACTTTTTCAAGCAACTTGGAGATGATAATGATTTACAGGAAGTGGATTTTATTGAAAAAATAGTTCATGATCAATTTCAAACCACTTCGAGTGAAACTGAGATTGATGAACCTGATGAATTGCAAATGGTCTATTTTTTAGGAAGAAGCAAGGGCATGTAATTGGAGATTATAAATTGAAGAATTGCCACAACAATCAATTGAGTCCATACCTTCAAGTGTTCAACCACCAAAACCTGATTTGAAGCTGTTACCATTCAATCTCAAATACTCATTTTTGGGAGAAAATGAAACTTTTTCGATAATAATCTCTTCCAAACTTAATGCACATCAAGAAGGTAAGTTATTACAAACTCTGAAAATGCATAAAAATGCATTAGGATGGACCATAGCTGACATAAAAGGAATTAGTCCTTTAATTTGCACACACAGGATTTATTTGGAGGAAAATGCTAAACCCTCTAGAGAAATGCAATGAAGACTTAATCCTAATACGAAAGAAGTAGTGAAAATGAAGTCATTAAGCTTCTAGATAGTGTAATCATTTATCCTATGTCTGATAGCAAATAGGTAAGTCCTACCCAAGTTGTACCAAAAAAGTCTAGAGTCACTGTTATAACAAATGAGAAAAATGAGTTAATTCCAACTCGGACTATTATTGGTTGGCGCATGTGCATTAAGTATAGGAAATTTAATTCAATGACTAGAAAAGATCATTTCCCTTTACCTTGCATGGATCAAATCCTAGAAAGAGTTGTAGGTCATGAATTTTATTATTTCCTAGATGGCTATTCAGGTTACAACCAAATTGAAATTGCATTGGAAGATCAAGAGAAGACTACTTTCACATGTCCATTTGGTACTTTTGCATATCGAAGAATGCCTTTTGAATTATGTAATGCACCAGCCACATTTTAAAGATGCATGCTTAGCATATTCAGTGATATGGTTGAATGTTTCCTTGAGATTTTTATGGATGATTTTTCTGTTTTTGGTGATTCATTTTATGATTGTTTAACTAACTTGGAAAAAGGTTTTGAACAGGTGTGAAGAGAAGAATCTTGTACTAAATTGGGAAAAATATCACTTTATGGTAATAAATGGCATTGTACTTGGTCACATTGTTTCATCAAAAGGAATTGAGATTGACAAATCTAAAATCGAGTTAATTGTTAACTTGCCAACACCAAAATCTATTAAATATGTTAGATCATTCTTAGAACATGCTGGTTTTTACAGAAGGTTCGTCAAAGATTTTAGTGTAATATCTAAACCATTATGTAACCTTCTAACAAAGGAAAATGTTTATGAATGGACTGAACAATGTGAAAAAGTCTTTGTTAAACTTAAAAGCTTCCTTATTTCTGCTCCTGTCATTCAACTTCCTGACTGGTCACTACCTTTTGAAATCATGTGTGACGCTAGTGATTATGTCGTGGGTGCTGTCTTGGGACAAAGAAAAGATAAGAAACCTTATGTGATTTATTATGCAAGTAAAACTTTAAATAGTGCTCAAATGAATTACACTACCACTGAAAAAGAATTACTTGTAGTAGTGTTTGCATGTGACAAGTTCAAATCTTATCTTGTTGGTTCACCTGTTGTTGTTTTTAATGATCATGCAACAGTGAAATATCTTCTCTCTAAGAAAGATTCTAAGGCTAGATTGGTGCGGTGGATTTTGTTACTTCACAATCAAAGACAAGAAAGGCACTAACAATGTTCTTGCAGATCATTTGTCAAGATTGACAACCGATTCAAGATCTGACATCACATCAATTGATGACTACTTTCCTGATGAATCTTTATTTTCTGTCTTTATAATGCCAAGATTGGTTTGCTAATATTGTTACTTTTCTTGTTTTAGGACAATTGCCAGCTCATTAGAGTACCCAAGATAAAAAAAAGTTCTTGAACGAAGTGAAGAACTTTTATTGGGATGACCCTTATTTATTCAAATATTGTCCTGATCAAATATTTAAAAGATGCATTCCTGACAATGAGGTAAGTAGTGTCATTAAATTTTATCATTCAGAGGCATGTAGGGGTCATTTCTCATCAAGAAAGACAACTACAAAATCTTACAAAGTGGATTTTACTGGCCCACCATGTTCAAAGACTCACATGCATTCTGTAAGACTTGTGAAAATTATCAAAAGTTGGGATCTATTTCAAAATGTCACATGATGCCTTTAAATCCTATTCTTGTCATTGAGATCTTTGACTGTTGGGGTATAGATTTCATGGGTCCATTTCCTCCATCATTTGGTTTCTTGTACATATTAGTCGCAGTAGATTATGTTTCAAAATGGATAGAGGCAATTCCAAGTTGAAACAATGATCAGAAAAACAGTGATAAAGTTTTTAAAAGAAAATATTTTAAGTCGATTTGGAATCCCTCGAGTCATGATAAGTGATGGTGGAACACATTTCTGCAACAAGCCATTTGAGTCTTTAATGAAGAAATATGGAATCACACATAAAGTTGCCACCCCTTATTACCCTAAGACAAGTGGGCAAGTAGAACTTGTTAATAGGGAGATCAAACAGATCTTGGAGAAAGTAGTGAACCTTAACGGGAAAGACTGGTCTTTAAGACTTAATGATGCACTTTGGGCTTATCGGACTGCTTATAAAACATCATTAGGTATGTCACCTTATAGACTAGTCTATGAAAAACCTTGTCACTTGTATGTGGAACTTGAACATAAAGCTTATTGGGCTATTAAAGCTTTTGACGCGAACCTCGTGATCACGCGGTCACGCAACCCACAATCAAGATTGAGATTTAATCCAATCAGAGCACCCAAGCTGGAGAGAGAAACTAGAGAGAGATGCTCTCTCTCAATTTTGAAATTTTGAAATCTCTTCTCCCGATGGTGCACTGCAACTCATGAGAACCCGATTGAAGACTCATTCTTCATGGGTTTCTTTCTCCGTTGGTCTTTATGTGGCCATCGTGAATCTATCTTTTTGTTTCTCTTCTCTCGGCTTAACCTCCAAGGGAAGATCGGATCTATCTTCACCCGGTTTGGACTGAGCTCCAGTCTGTACGTCATCTGATGATGACTCTGGTATTTTGCTTGGGCATTGAAGCTCCTTGGCTGGTGCTCAAGATCTCACTTTTGTTGAAGATGGCGCTTGATTGCGCCACCTGGTTCTGTGTACTATGCAAGTATGCTTTGGATTTGTCATCCTGTCAAATTGAAGATCCTGCTCCTCAATTTTGATGACGTCTAGGATCTACTTTGCTGGATGCTTTTGAATTTTCTTCCTTGCTGCACAGAAATTGAACGCACGTGCCATGTTCCCAAATCTTATTGGTGGTCTGGCGGTAGTCTCTCCACTCCGATTCTGAAGCTAGGGTAATTGGGAACTTTGATAATGGTCTTGTGGGTTCTTCACTGTGGATGGTCAGAAAACATCCTTTGTTGACTCCACACCAGGGCTGTTTCTCCAATTCCAACACAGAGTTTCTAGTCATAGCAGGTTTCCTCCTATTTCTTTCTCTGTGTTGCTTACCCCCTGGGACTATTAATGGCATGTCTGCCTTGGCTAGCGTGGGTTGTTCAACTCATGCTTTTTGCTACCTTGTACGTTGTCTCTTTGCTGGCCTGTTCACAATCTAAGTTGTTACTTCTAACTGGATTGGACTGTATTTTCCCTGTGGTAGTGGATCTATTGTCTACCTGTTACTCTGGTTCAGCTGTGGGTGAGTTTGGTTTTGTCTGGCTTGGTGAGGGTCTCTCCCTATATGCCAGACTCCATACTTCAGTCCCGTTTCACTAATCTGCTGTTGATGATAAGACTTTCATCAGTTTGGGCTCCATCTTAAGTGGAGACTACTGCATGGAGATGGTTCTAGTATCACTCAACATCATGATGCAGGTTTGGCTGCTGGAATTGATGGATAGTCCACTTCTCTAATTCTCGTTGGGTGAGGGTCTCTCCCCAGTGGTTTTGTGCAGGGCTGCTCTTTACTGCTCTTTCCTGTTGGTCTACCTTGGAATTTGCTGTATCCTTTGGCTTCTACAACTTTGGGGTTACTGGACAGCCTTAAGAGACTTCGGTGTGCTGCTTCTGCAGCTTGGTTAGATGGACTCTGCATTGGGTTGCAATGATGCTGATACAATGCTGGTTTGCATTGCTGGTTGGGTAACGAGATGGGTTGTCCATTTCTGTCCTGCCCTGCTGAGCTGGATTGTATATGCAAACTTGGTTGGCATCCCTCTGCAGATGTCTGGTAGCTGCTATGCTTAGTGGCTGATGCTTGTCTCAGCTTGCCTCCCAATTGGTGTGGCTTGCTGCCGTGTGGCCCTTATTGGGTCTTTGCTTTGGTGTCACAATCCCGCACCTCTTGTTGGAATGTTTGGACTTGTGGTCATCAAAAGGATTGTAGCTGCTAGCGGCCTCCTTCTGCTGCCCTCTGCCTGCTTGGTAGGAACTCATTAGGGTGAGGGTGCGGTTCTCTCCCCAAAGATATGGTCCTATTGCAGTGCTGAGCAAAGGGTTTGCTTTCTGCTGGTTGCTGCTTCGGTTTTTCTCCTGTGCTGGCTGTAATTGGTTGCTCCTCTTGGCGTAGCTGATGCTTGTCTAAGCTCACCTCCTGGTGTTATGGCCTGCTGATGTGTGACCCCTGTATTGGGTCTCTTTCTGTTTACACATGAGGCTCATCCTCCTGTGATCTGTTTGGACTGGCGGTCCTTTTATGAGTGATAGCTGATGGTGGCTTCCTTCTGCTGCCCTCTGCCTGCTTGGTAGGAATCCATTAGGGTGAGGGTGCGGTTCTCTCCCCAAAGATATGGTCCTATTGCAGTGCTGAGCAAAGGGTCTACTTTCTGCTGGATTGCTGCTTTGGTACACTTGTGTTGCTGCTATAAGCAACTCGGATTGCAAATTTGAAGTTACTATGCGGCTTCTGCATGGTTATGGTTGATGGTCTTCACTGTGGATGGAGGCTCTCTTGTTACTGCTTCATGCAGTTGGATATTACGGCCCTTGGGGCTGGTCAGGTGCTGCTTCCTGCAGCTTTACCTGCAGGGGTAGTGGTTCGCTGGTGGGTGGATGAGGTTTGCTTGTCTCTCCTCTGGCTGGATTGTTTTCGTTAGCGGTCATCACACGGGTGGAAGTTACTGGTGATTCCCTTCTGCTGCCCTCTGCCCGCTCGGTAGGCATTCATTAGGGTGAGGGTGCGGTTCTCTCCCCAACGATATGGACCTACTGCAGAGCTAAGCAGAGGGTCTGCTCTCTACGGTATTACTGCTTTGGTTGCTATGTGTGATGAGCGTAATGGATTGATTGTATGTGGGAGTCTATCCTTTTATGCCCGCATGGGGGCTGTCCATGTTTCTGTATAACAATTCTTGTATTGGCTGGTGCTAGGGAGTATGTTCCCCAGTACCCGCTATGGGTCTATTTCCTATGCTGATATCTGTACTGTTCTGCTGGTTTCCAGCCTGTATCGCAAGCTTGTCTTGCAAAACATTTTTGATCTATATACTTGTTACATTCGATCAAAAAAAAAAAAGATTGAGATTTAATCCCGGAAAGCCAAAATAGATCTGATAGGAGCGTGACACAATGGAAACCTGTCCTAAAGCACCAACAATATTAGAATGAGTAGAATGACGCCACGAAGCCAGTTAATCTTCGATAAGTCAGATTCAGTTCATTCAAGAACTGAAGAATGCAAGAATCATTCTCACACGTTAAAACTGAAAAATTCGGAATAATAATCATCAAAAACTGTTGAAATTTTGGCTTACATGAGTTTAATTAGTTCTTGAAAAATTAATCCTAATAGACCCCTTATGTGGACTTATATGAGGTCCCCTCAAAACTAGCCCAAAACCCTAAACTGAAAAGCCCATAACCTGATCCAAACAAACCTTGGACCCTAGCTCAAAACAAAGTTTTAATTAAGCCCAAACATGAAAGAAAATAATAAAAATAACTAATCTGTCATTAAATACCACAACCCTTCTTTCCTTGTGTAGCTAGGACGAATAAGGAATCCTTATAAGAAAAGGATTCTGAAATATTAATGAATCATTGCCACACTTGTAGATTATATTGCAGCTCATTAAAGATCCTTGTGGAACTAGGAAATTCCCAAAACCAGCTACCACATCCTTATAGAAAAAGAATCCTAACTAAATAGGAAGTTCATAAGTCAAATGGAAGTAAATAACAAAATTCATACCTCTGTTGACCAGTATTGTGGTGCCTTCCTGAAATTCAATTGACCTAAATTTTTAACTCAAGGTAGTAAAACATGTCTGGAGAGTCCACATAAAATATTAGCCCGATCCAACAGTCAAATTGAGAATTATGATTGTTGCCGTAAACCTGGACTGGTGCGCTTTTTACGCCAAAATCTGAATCTGACCTTACGTGGGTCGTATCATAAGGCTGAACCGTATCATTCCCTCCCTCTTCAAGAAGATTCGCCCTCGAATCTTGAATAAGATTAATAGCGACTTCAGTAGCCTCTTGTTTAAGCCTTTGGAATCCCTTTATTGCTAACAATTTTCTCCAACAACACTATATAGAAGTAGTGACTGACAAGAATTTCAAATAAGCACGCCATACTAACCACTTGCGTAAATACTTTTGGATGATAACCACAATGACTCTCCTTCGTCTTTCATTCATTTGGTGTTGTACCTCTTTTTCCTATAAAGCTTGAAGTTCATAGAATAATCTTCTACACTTATCAACTTCTCGTTCTAAAACCCCCAAACCATGGCATAGTTTTTCACATCGTTGATCTACAATCCTCCTCTATTCTCTCTCCCTTGGTGAATACATGACACAAATAGGGGGGAAAAAAGAAAAAGATGATGACAAAAATAGAGTTTATAATAGGAAGAACATGGATTTAGACTCGAGAATACAAATCTGACTTTTGTTTGGACCAAAACTTATCAAAAAAGAAAAAAAAAACAAAATGCAAAAGTGATGAAAATGACTTAAAAAACAGCCAAATATCAAAATATGATGATAGTATAATGGCAGGAACGAAATCAATAGAAACAAAACAAGTTTTGAAAGATAACACCAAACAGAATCGTTACGACAAAACAAGACCCAATTCAAGAACCTAAAGAAACCGATATCCAAATGACCTTGAATTTAATATATAGTATTCTGATACTAAACAAACAACAAATCAAACTTTATAGGGCGTTAGATTATGTCTAGGTACCCAAACCCTTTATATGATCAGTTTGCGGTAGAATTGAACCTCCAATTAAAACCTTTAGAAGCTGATATCAAAATAAGCCCAAATTTAATATGTTGTGCAATATAGTCCCCAATACACAGAATATGAAGTTTCAATTGATTCTAAGGTGGTTAGCTTATGGTTCACTAAGAATAATGTTTTTGCGGCAGAATTGAACCTGGAATTAAAACCTCAAGCAAACAATATCAGAATAAGGCAAAATTTGATATATGATGCTATCCCACCCCTAATATACTGAAATGAACTTTCAATTGATTCCAAGGTGGTTTTCTTATGGTTCACTAAGAGTAGGGTTTCTACGACAGAATTAAACCTCGAATTGAAACCTCAAGCAAAAGACATCAGAATAAGCCCAAATTTGAAATATGATGCGATCTCACTCCCAATAAACTAAATATAAAGTTTCAATTGATTTTGAGGTGGTTTCCTTAAAGTTCACCAAGAGTTGTGTTTCTGCGGCACAAATCTAATGATCCTTCAAATTTCAACTAATCCCTCTCTCTCTCTCTCTCTTTTATTTTTAATATACTGATATGATTAGAGATAGTAACAAGATGAAATATAACTTTTTTTTTTGCTTAGATGACACATACACGAAGAACCAGAAGATGGACGCAAACACTGAAAAACTTAAAGGAACACTAAAAAAAATCAAAAATTACAAAAGGATATGACCTTGTTTCGGAGCCTAGATTTGATACCAACTGATGCGAACCTCGTGATCATGTGGTCATGCAACCTACAATCAAGATTGAGATTTGATCCTGGAAAGCTGAAATAAGTCTGATAGGAGCGTGACACAATAGAAACCTGTCACAAGGAACCAACACTATTGGAATGAGTAGAATGACGCCATGAAGCCAGTTAATCTTCGATAAGTCAGATTCAGTTCGTTCAAGAACTGAAGAACGCAAAAATCACTCTCACATGTTAAAGCTGAAAAATTCAGAATAATAATCATCAAAAACTGCCGAAATTTTGGCTTACATAAGTTTAAATAGTTCTTGAAAAATTAACCCTAATGGACCCCTTATGTGGACTTATATGAGATCCACTCAAAACTTGTCCAAAACCCTAAACTAAAAAGCCCATAACCTGATCCAAACAAGCCTTAGACCCTAGCTCAAAACAAAGTTTTAATTAAGCCCAAACATGAAAGAAAATAATAAAAATAACTAATCTATCATTAAATACCACCAGCCTTTCTTTCCTTGTGTAGCTAGGACAAATAAAGAATCCTTATAAGAAAAGGATTCTGAAACATTAATGAATCATTGCTACACTTGTAGATTATATTACAGCTCATTAAAGATCCTTGTGGAACTAGGAAATTCCCAAAACCAGCCGCCACATCCTTGTAGGAAAGAATCCTAACTAAATAGGAAGTTCACAAGTCAAATGGAAGTAAATAACAAAATTCATACAGCCTTTGTTGACTAGTATTGTGGTGCCTTCCCGAACTTCAATTGACTTGAATTTTTAACCCAAGGTAGTAAAACATGTCTGGAGAGTCCACATAAAATATTAGCTCGATCCAACAGTCGGATTGAGAATTATGATTGTTGCCATAAACCTAGACTATTGCGATTTTTATGCCAAAATCCGAATCTGACCTTACGTGGGTCGTATCATAAGGCTGAATCGTATCAGCTTTGAATTCAAACCTTGATGATGCTAGTCAGCTGTGAAAATTACAAATAAATGAGCTTGAGGACATAAGACATGATGCATATGAAAATTCAAGAATTCATAAAGCAAGAATCAAAGAGTTTCATGACAAGAAAATACTAAGAAAAACATTCAATGTTGGTAAAAAAGTCTTGCTTTATAATTCTCGACTCCATTTATTTCCTGGAAAACTAAGATTAAGATGGAGCGATTCTTTTATTGTGAAACATGTGTATCCATATGGAGCTTGTGATATCCAGAATCCAAAGAATGACAATGTTTTTAAGGTAAATGGACATCGTTTGAAAGTTTACTTTGACAATTTTTCAGTTGAACATGACTATTGAATTGGGTGATCCTGTATATAAAGATTGATTCTTTTTCTCATATTGTTTTTATGTTTCTTTTTGGTGTGACTCTTGTTTTGTTGGTCTTTCTCACCCCGGTCAAATGGCGAATAATGGTACTTCGTGATTCTTAAGTCGTTTCTTTCAGTTTCCCATGATAACTGATATATGTGTATATATTTGTGCAATTCTTTGCTCTCTCACCTTTTTTGAATCTCTCCTCCAATTCTCATTTGAAAATGGACACCACTCTTGAAAAATTAAAAAAGTATTTTCCCGCTCTGCCTCAGAATGCGATTACAAAAATTTACCGTGCTAGATGTGCAAGATTGAGGTTGTTAATGAATCATGGAATTTTTGAAGATATTTGCTAGTTGATTGATGCAAAGGTTCGATTATTAGGTGAGTCCTCCAATTCTTTCATTTCATACATGCCTAGAACAGGTAAAAACACTTTTGCAAAGAAACGTCGTGCAAAACAACTGAAAGTCTGTCATAGATGTGTCGTATGGACTTGTAATGCAACATGTCATTCTTTAGGAATGATATCTGTAAACCGTGAAGATAAAATACAATTTATTAAGGATGACCTGAGTAAGCGGTCTTTAAATAATCTTCTATTGACTCTTGAGAAGCACACTAGTGGGGATGTGCATCGTGCAATTCATGATTTATGGCCATAATTCCATAAAAAAAAACATGCTAGACATAGTCTTGGGAATCTGACTAAAAAAGACCTTGTTTGCCAGTTTTTAAGAAAACTAGATGGGAAGCTTATCCCCAACCCATAGAAGGCTTTTAAGCTGTTATTGGACGTAAAACCAAAGGAAGATGTGAGCCATAATCACAACTATATGTACATACACATGCTTTTTCAAAATAAGTAAATAAATAACTAAATAGAGAGAGAGAGAGAGAGTAACTCCAGCTGGCCTACATAGAGGTGGTATGATTGCTTTTTTAATTTCTCATCTATAAAATTTTCTCTTCCTTCCTTTCATTTCTACTTAACCCATACATTCAACAGATATAGAAGGGTATAGAAATGGCAGGTTCCTCAAGTCATCACATAAAAAATATTTGTGTTTTTGGTGGATCCAGCCCTGGGAAGGAAATAGAGTTTTTAGAATCAGCAAATCATCTTGGTCAGGTACTAGCTGAGAGAAAGATTCATTTAGTGTATGGGAGAAGCAACCTTGGGTTAATGGGAGGTGTCAATAGCTGCATTTTTAGGAGGAAGTCAAGTTTTGGGGGTTGTCCCCAAAGCTTTAGCACAAGAGGACATCATTGGAAAAACAATTGGAGAGGAATTACAGGTCTCCACAATGTCTGATCGAATGAATAAAATGTTTAAACACGCTAATGCCTTCATTGCCTTACCAGGTTGTTTGGGCATATTGGAAGAGATCTTTCATATTTCCTCTTGGGCCCAACTGCACATTCACCATAAACCCATAGATCTGTTAAATGTTAATGGTGTTTATGATAAGTTGTTGTCTTTTCTTGATCATGCTGTGGAACAGGAATTTCTAACATCTTCGGCACGACAAATCATAATCTTTATTGCTACTGCTAAACAATTGATTGACCAACTACAATCTTTCATCCCTGTAATTGATCCCTCTATGAGTCGCATAAATTGGTCAACTAAGAAAAGCTGTAAAAAAGCTTAAATTGGATTTGAGCCTTTGTTTGTAAAAACTTTATGTATTTTGGTGTTATTATTGTGTTTTATTGTTTCTTATATTTGTTTAAGTGTGTTTCAGGTTTATCAATGTTCGCTATTTTAGGTGATGTCTTCTATACTCTATCTTTCTATCTTAGGACATTAAGGACAATGTCTCATTTTGGTTAGGGGAAAAAGGGTAGTAGTTGATAAATATTTTTTTAAAAAAGAACTAAAAGTGTTTTCTATTTCATAAACTATTTGCAAAACTGTTGTTACTAAGATGACAAAGTAAAAGGAATTCTTTTGTTAAAGTGACTCTTGAGACGTATCTTAGTAAACATTATTAACAAGGTCTATCAGAATACTTCTTGAAATATTCAAGTTTAAAAACTCTTGTATTGTTATCACTTGATTCTGCTCATATGCTCATTTAACAAGTATCCTGCAGCCCAGAAACTGTTCAATGTTCAGCCCATACCTCGAGTTCTACAAGTCCAAATGACCTCAATTTTTTTTCATGGAAACCTGAGATAATTTCCTATAACTTTCATGAGTTAAGTCTGTTCAAATTCGGATGTTATCAATGATGTTTTGTTCAGACAAGAAGATAAGGATTGTCACCAAGTCAAGATGTGGTCACCCACTCAACAATTAGTCATCAAATCAATAGTTTCAAATTTTAGTGATGCAACCATATTATTCGATAGTTTCACCCACATTTAACTAGTGTTTTGCCTATGTTTTATATATAAAATGCCTTGATATTCTTTGTTTTATGTTTTGAAGGCACTTTTGGAAGAAAGATGCAAAAAGGAGTAAATTGAAGGTAATTGGCAGATTTGACGTTCAGTCGATGTTTTGTGTTGGATTCCTGACTTAAAGGGATATAAATGCTCCAAATTTCAGCCAAAAAAGATGTCATATGATGGAGATATGATTTTTCAAAGATGACAACTAAATTCTACCAGCAAACAGGTTTCGTGAAGAAACGAGTCCAAATTACATTCCGAAGCATCTAAACTGACATCCAAGTTTTTATTTCAGCAATGTAGCTCCTCTAAGTCAAAGCTTGAAGATTTCATGCAAAGCTATTTCTCCTTTTTTAGGAAAATAGTTATTGAACTACTTAAATGTAAATTGTCTACTTAAGGGAGGACTATTTTATAAAATAGAGATTAGGGTTTCCTAGCATATAAAAAGAATGAGAGAAGGGGGGGCAGCCAGCCAACAAGAGAAAAATGCCCCCCTCCTCTAAGAAACCCTAAATCATGCATTCTTCCATCTTTTTGATTAGTTGTTCAACAAACATGTAAGGCTAAACTCATTTTCTTGGTTGCAAGGACATGGAAACCTTCAGATTTCAAAAACTGTGAGATTTATTCTTCCATTTATTTTCAGTTTGTGTTATGAATACGTATGTTTGTTTTTCTATGCATATTTCTTATGATTGTTTATCTTAATTTGTTAGAGCGGAGTCTAAGTTATTATTGTGAACAATCTATTGCTAAGTTTGATATCAAAACCGGAGTTGTGGTATATAAACTTGTGAAGCAACTAAGCTTGATAATTGTAGCGGAACTACGTTATTAAACTCAGGGAGAACATTCGATCAAAGCAATATAAGCAGACAACTTGGTTGTTATGATTAATGAATTTATCTAGATCTTAAGGCTGTCATTGGATTAAATCATTAGTGCGGACAGTGTGATTATTTGTTGGTTAGAGTTAGTTATACGGCGGATCCGTTAATTAACCAATGTTAAGAAAAAATAAAAATTCAGCATATAAACTGGAGTTTCGTTTCAAGGATCAGTTCTGATTTCTATAGGTGGATGTGTGATTGCGACCAAGGTTTGTTCTCTTGATAATTTTCTGATTTTATTAAATTTTGTTTGATAGTTTTCTGTTTTATTTTGCTTTAGCCTATATAACATCCAAACCCCCCCTCCAAATTACATAACGTATAGCATAAAAATCTGAACTAAATCTTCCTCGTGGGATCGACCCCTTGTTTGCTCTATACTATTTTGTGTGTTGTGTTTGAAGCTAGGGTAATTAATTTGTGCGACCGCGACATCGCAACATTTAGCCTATAAAAGGAGGCATTTGCCATGCATTTAGGCATCTTGGTTGTTCAGATCAAGATCTTGCTCTTGCTCTCTCTCTTTATATTTTTGTAATGCTTAAGTTTTGCTTTCATTAATATCTTGTTTATGCTTTTCATTTCCTTTCCTTTACTTAGTTAACTTGTATCTTATTTATATTCTTATCTTGTTTATTTATATTTCTCTTCTTCATTATGTTTAGCTAAGTTTATTATGTCAATATGAAAAGGGTACACTAATGGTGTAAGAATAAGTATAGTGTAAACTCAACATGGACTTTAATGTTTGATACTAACATGTTTTGTATTTGTTATCATGTTCACTCTTAATACTTTGTTTGTTAAATGGTTAATCTAGATTTGTGTTGTATAATACTTGGTACAACAAATGCTTGGCATATTTATAGCCCAACCGTATAGTATAACCTACAAATGTGTTATGAAAGGAACTTGATTTGTTGTTAACATAAGTTAGCATCATGAATTCCTGACAATATTTAAAAGTTTGGTGTTTCTTAAATAAGATAATTAATATGATCATGTTAATAATTTATAATGAGCTATTAATGACAAATCATCCGATTAGAACCTACTTTATGTGTGGTTTTCAGTTGAATAATAGGAGTTTATACTATACTTGTTTGAAATACCATTAGTGGATCCTCTAACCTTGACCTTTGTTTTTATCATTGCTTAATCCTTACATTAATCTTCCATCTCAAAGTTCTCATCAACTTCTTTTTCTTCTTCTTCTTCTTCTTCTTCTTCTTCTTCTTCTTTATTATTATTAGTATTATTATTAATATTATTATTGTTATTGTTATTGTTGTTATTGTATTAATATTGTCAATAATTTATACAATTAACCTCTCTGTAGTTCGACTCCGGTCTTGCCGGGTTATTTATTACTTCGACACTCATGCATTTGGGAGAAGACATCAATCTTTTGGTCATGTCACTTAATGATTCAAAGTTGGGGAGTTTTGAGGTTATCTAGGCTATACTATGATAAACAAAATAAAATAATCAAGCTAAATTAAATAAATCCAAAACTTATTAAGAGAGAAACCTTGGTCTCAAGTAAATGTCCTTCTACGGAAGTCAAAACTTATCACTAAAACAATACGCCAATTTATATTCTGAATATTTTTTTTTTCTTAACATTAGTCAGTTAACCGATTCATAGTGTAACTAACCTTAACCATTGAACAACTACAGTGTTTGCACTAGTAATTTAATTCTATGACAGCCTTACGAACTAGAAAAGTTGATAAATCTAGACAACATACTTGTCTGCAGTCTATGTTTGATTTAGTTAAATGTTTTTCCTAAGATTAACACCATAGATCTATCATAATTACTAAACTTAGTCACTCACAAGTCATCACAACTTCGATTTTGATAGCAAACTTAACAGTAAATTGGTTTAGAATAATAGCTTAGAGTCTGATCCAACAATCAAACTCAACAATCATATGAAATAAGCATAGAAAAACATTCATACTCCTTATATAAAGTGGATAGAAAAGATTGAACATATCTCATAGTTTTTGAAATCCAAATGTTTTTGAATCCTTTCAAGCAAGAAAAATAACTTAGCCTTGCATGTCTATTGAAAAACTAAGGAACAGAAGAGATGAAAGCATAGTTTTCGATCATAGAAAAAAAGGGTGAGAGTTTTATTCTTCTTTCTGACCGCCTCCTCTCCTCTTTCTTTTTTTTTTTTTTATTTGATAGGAAACCCTAATCTCCACATCCTTCCAATCCGTTTGTATCCTTTAAAAAATAAAAATAATTCTTTTCAAAGTAGAAAATCTACATTTGAGTAGTATAATAATTATTTTTCTAAAGAAGAAAAAGTAGTCGTCTAAAATCTTCAAACTTTGACTTTGGACTTAGAGAAGTTAAATTGCTCAAATAAAGACCTTTTCCATATGAAGAAACAATTGCCATGTCGGTTTAGATGCTTTGGAAGTACGTTGGACTTGTTCTTCACAAAACCTGTTTGTTGACATAATTTATGGGTTGTCTTAGAAAAATCATATTTCTCCCATGTGAGCTTCTTCTTTTTTTTGCTGAAATGTGGCATATTGATAAGTATTTGAGTCAGGAATACAAAAAAATTAAGTTTTCATCAAATGGATTTTTCTAACTCAAGATATTCAAGTCGGAATGCCTAAAGGTCAAAACTGACATAATGTGAGATTTGTCTTTGAAGGGTATGAATTCCCTACCCACAACCAAAAATCATAGAAAAAGTATGGATGTTAACTTTCTAATTCCACTAGAATCACTTCATTTCAACCTCCACAGCTCAAGTTCTTCATAAAACATCGATCAGATGTTAAATTTATCAATATTCGACATAGGTTGAAACATGGTCTGAATGTTATCTCCAATTTACTTCTTTTCGAATCTTACATCCAAAAGTGCCTTCAAAACATAAAAAAAAAAAAAAGATTATCAAGGCATTTTATATATAGAACATGGACAAAATACTAGGTAAATGTGGGTAAAACTATTAAATAATATAGTTACATCAAGGACTAAGAGCAATCTTGTCTAGTATTGATTGATTTTATATGCCTTTTGGTAATAGCCTAAATGGTCTATTCAACAATCAAAACAATTTTCTTTAATAAGGCGTATGTATTTATATTATTGTTCCTTACTAATGTGTTTTGGCATTGTATTCTCCTAAAATGAGCTTTGAACATTTATCCTTGTTTTATTCTGTTTTCTAAATTAAAGAGATGTTAGCATTTACTAACAATGTCATCATCTTCCTCCTTACTAGGTTTAGATGATTTCTATTATGGCTAGTGTTTATGCCACTCATTATTAACTAGTCTCTTAAGTCTAAATATTTTTCCATATCACTAAGTCACAACGTTCTTATTCTTGCCTATCTATACCTTCATCTTTTGGAAGGATGGTATAGTAGGTAGGGCATTTGCATGCCTTATAAAAAGTTATTTCTTGAACTTCTATCAACATCTCTTTATCTTTGCCATGATCTATATATTTCTTAATAGTATTAGCATCCATGACTAATTCTAACCTTTATCGTGGTTGATACATTTTATAATTCTTCTTTTACAATAAGTCATTTTATTAGATTGTTATCCACTTAATTTTTATTTATTTTTTATCTAAAAAGCAAATGTGCCTAACCTCTAATGCCTTTTGAATTTGGTTTTTAAAGACAACACAACTATTAACAATATATCTCCATGAGTCATGCCACATTTAATACTTCTTTCCTTTAATCTAATCAATAATAAGCATTGTATAGTTTCTAATGAGTTTGATTTCCCCTCATATATTAGATGGTCAAAGATTTCTTTAACTATTTTGATATCAAAAGAGTACTCTTTATTATCATCGACCATTTTGGTAGCTTTTGCTTGTTTTCTACTAGGTTTCGTTAGCCCTTTTAAGCTTTTTTAATATAGCTAACTCAAATTGTCTTCTTTCTTTAAATTTTATGATCGAAATTAGCTATTGTTGGACTTCCTCAATCTTTTTATTACATTATGAGGCTGTCATTGAATGTGTGATTGCAATGTCATTCAAGCTTTTTTAGGGTTTGAATTATATTTTCTCTTTGTTATAAACCCAAGTTCTTCGTTGTAGCATTTCACACATTCAATTTGCATTTATGACCTTGTTAAGCATGTGGCTTTGATATGTTTCAGTGATATTTTACCATTCACTTTTCATCAAATAACCTTTTTATTTAACATAAAGGAAAGTGTGGAGATTCTGTGGTTTTGAGATTCACATTTTATAGTTTTGGGAGAGAGGTATGTCTTTTTTAGAAGACGTAGATACATGGCAATGGGTAGCTTATCTTCTCTTGAACATCCATGGTTTTGCTCTTATTTGTTCCAATTATTTACTCACATGACTTTATTTTTTTAGATTTGTATAAGGTGTGTTGTTATAAAAGAAAGCTTGGTCTAACTTTAGAAAGATGGGACAATCTCATGGTTAGGTATATGATAAAAAAGGCAATACTTTTAAGTGTTTGATTAGTACTTAAAAGTGTATTTTTATCAAGGTTTTATATCATCATTTTAAACTTGAAGTATCAATAACTCTTTAACAAAAGAATGTTTTATAATAACAAGTCTGATACTATATGATACCTTTAAGTTATGGTAAATGTTCATCTTAAATACAGGTCTATCACATAAATCAAAGGATTGATTGATGAGTTTAATTACTGAAATTTAAAAGACAAAGAGAGGGCCAAACTTAGAAAAGAGATGTTGGTTCGGTCCAAACTGAAACACTATTCGGTCATTGGGTCATATCTAAAGTTGTAGATCTTGTATTTAGGCTTGCTTCATATGGATGGAAAGCTAAGACATAGGCCTAAAACTTTTATGGGAAAAAGGTTGTTTTCAAGTTCAAATTGTAGCAACAACATATAAGTTTGAATCTGTCTTGCAGCCCAGACACTGTTCAATGTTCAGCCCATACCTCGAGTTCTACAAGTCCAAATAACCTTAATTTTTTTTCCTGGAAAGCTGAGACAATTTCCTAGAACTTTCATGAGTTAAGTCTGTTCAAATTCGGACGTTATCAATGATGTTTTGTTCAGATAAGAAGATAAGGATTGTCACCAAGTCAAGATGTGGCTACCTACTCAACAATTAGTCATCAAATCAATAGTTCCAAATTTTAGCCTATAAAAGGAGGCATTTACCATGCATTTAGGCATCTTGGTTGTTCAGATCAAGATCTTGCTCTTGCTCTCTCTCTTTATATTTTTGTAATGCTTAAGTTTTGCTTTCATTAATATCTTGTTTATGTTTTTCATTTCCTTTCCTTTACTTAGTTAACTTGTATCTTATTTATATTTTTATCTTGTTTATTTATATTTCTCTTCTTCATTATGTTTAGCTAAGTTTATTATGGCAATGTGAAAAGGTTACACTAATGGTGTAAGAATAAGTATAGTGTAAACTCAACATGGACTTCAATGCTTATATCCTAAACAACTTGCTATTAACATGTCTTCTCATTTTTATCTTATTAATTTTTAATACCTTACTTGTTAAATGGTTAATCTAGATTTTTGTTGTATAACACTTGGTACAACACATGCTTAGCACTTTCATAACCCAACCATATGGTATAACCTACACTTATGCTATGAAAGGAACTTGATTTGTTGTTAACATAAGTTAGCATCATGAATTCCTGACAATATTTAAAAGTTTGGTGTTATTTAAATAAGATAATTAATATGATCATGTTAACAATTTATAATGAGCTATTAATGACAAATCATCTGATTGGAACCTTTTTTATGTGTGGTTTCCAGTTAAGTAATAAAAAGAGTTTATACTATACTTGTTTGAAATACCATTAGTAGATCCTCTAACCTTGACATTTGTTTTTATCATTGTTTAATCCTCATATTAATCAAACATCTCAAAGTCCCCTTTAACTTCTTCTTATTATTATTATTATCATTATTATTATTATTTATAATTTATATAATTAACCTCCTTATGGTTCGACCCCGGTCTTGCCGGGTTATTTATTATTTTGACACTCCTACACTTGGGAGAAGATATCAATCTTTTCGTCGTGTCAACTAAATAGGTTGGAATAGTATTTTAGGTTCTGGCCAAACCTATTGGTCTTCTCTCTCCTTGTTCCTCACCTTGATTTTCTCTCACATAGCCTCATGCTCGCCTTTTAGCTTTATTTGATCATCATACACCTATTTGGGTGTAAGAGGTACATGAGTGATAATTTTACCATCTTTTACAATAGTGTGTGTGTGTGTGTATATATATATATATATATATATATATATATTTAACCCCATCATGACTTGTCTTCCTATCACACTACCATGGCCTCCCCAATAAGATGTGACTTGTTTGTATTGGTACCACATCACATAGAACTTCATCCATATACTTCCCGATATTATTCAACCATTGCAATCTATATGGTCTAGTACGCTTAACAATATACAAATTCAGTTTACTAACAAGGATAGTGCTAGCTAATAGCCATATTAGTATAACTTCCACTGTTAATAATCAAACTATACACTTTGTTTTGTACATAACATCACATATGAAAGATGTTTTCCCTTTGATGATCACTATCATCTTCATTGACCTGAATATGAAGTGTACGCCTTATAACCAAGGATTCCTCAACAGATAATGCCAATTAATTCTGAATACAATCCTTCAATGGTGGCATGGCTTTACAATCTGATTGGGTACTCTCGAATTCCACATCACCATTGTCTTTCATCACCATTATCCTTTTATTTGGACACACTATAACATATTGTCCAAGCCCCTGACACCTGATGTTAACCCTGAGAAAAAAAAAAATAAAGGTTGTTTAAATTGCAAACTAACTACATGAGAAATAAAAGTGAAGAAATTCATGCATAAGATTAAATAAAAACAGGAATTTAAAATTTTTTTGATAAAAAATTTCAAGCGAAATAATTCAAGACATTATAAATTACACAGTAATGTTGAGGGTTGGATTTAATTGAACAAAATAAACTTCTGGGGTGGAGTTATAAGAAATGAAAAGAATATACCTTGATTTTAAGAAGAACAAAAAATGGGGGGTAAAAATAATACACTTAAAGGAAATGGTTCCTAAGTACAAATAAGAGAAATTATAGAGTATAAATACTCCTCTCCTCACCAAAACTTTGCAGCAACCAAAAGAAAAGAAAAGAGGGAGTTTTTGTATCCATTCTTGTAAAACCAAGAGAGAAACACCAAAATTTCAAGAACCCATCCAAGATTAAGGATTTATGGATGGAATAAATACTTGTGGGCAAGGGATTAACAAGAAAATTGAACAAGAAGAGCAGAAGAAGGGCCGATTATCATTAGAAAAGAAATGAGGGAATTGAAAATCTTCAACTGGTTGAAGATCAAAACCTTAATTCTTACTAGGTAAAGTGTTCCAAACATGATCTTATAATTCATTTCAAATTCGATAATGAATTGATGCCTTGATTTTGAATTATAGATTAGGGCTCTTAGACTTGAATTCGAAAAAAAAAAGTATTTGTTGTTAAAATTAAGTTAATTCATGTGTGGTATGCGATTGGGGACGCGAAACCATGATAATTTACCCAGAAAATATAGTTTGTGAAAGTTATGTGAGAAGGGAAGGGGGTGACACATCTGGACAGACTCGTCTCCTGACTTTCGGTAAGATTTCGAATAGGAGGATGAGGGAATTATGATCAGGTTCCTTCATAGAGATTGTAGTTTTGGATGGTAAAATTGGTCTTGCTCAATTTGAAACTATAGAACTCCATATATGAGTTATCAACCAAGATTCAATCAATTAAGGACTGTAAGCCATTAAAATCATATCAAAAGTCTTTAGAATGTCTTACCAAGCAAGTAATTAAACTCTAAACACTATCCAATTCGATCTTCCAACTCCTCTTCTTCTTTAATCTTGGTTGAACTTCACTTCTCCTTCTCTAGTTCACCTTCACTAGATTTTTCTTCCTTCCAATTAATGCTCACTAAGCTTGGTTAATGTTCCCTCAAGATCTCCTCTTAAGATTTTATGTTTCCTTTACCATTTATCTCCCTCATATGATAGTTTCCCCTTTTTCTTTTCTCTTTTTTTTTTCTTCTTGCCTGAGCACACACACATGCCCACTTATATTTATGTATTAACTTTGTACCGAATTCCCTCTATATTTCAAATAGTAAATTTCTTGTTCTTGCGATAAAATTCCTAGATCCTAGTATTTGTCTATATAAACTTTTTACCCGAGTGAATTTGAATTTCAATTAGTTAAATATTGATAATTTTATTTTCAGGTAACTCACTCCCAGTAATATTTTATTCACTTTTCTATATTTATTTATTTATTATTTTTTTGTACTTGGTTTGTTCCAATGCTTATTTGGTACTTCTGATAAATCTATTCTATAAGCACTTAGATTGCTTTTCTGTTTAATTTTCAACTAGGGTTTACATTCTCCCCTCCTTATAAGAAATTTTGTCCTTGAAATTTGAGTAATGTACCTGAGTCTATAAATAAGTTGGGAAAGTTTCACCTCATTTCTGATTCTCTTTCTCATGTTTCTTCTTCGATTTGTGAGCTTCGCAATAAGACTCTAACAAAAGGGATTTTCTTATTATGAAGTTCCTTCTCGCCCCAATCGAGTATCTTTATCGATTTTACCTCAAGTGTTAAGTCTTCTTTCACCTCCACTAGCACTTGAGGTAGCACCCTCGAAAAGGTCTACATTAGCTTTTCACAACAAAGAAACATGGAATACATTGTGAACCTTGGTTAGTTATGAGAGCAAGTTTATTTCATATGCTACGGATCCGATACGTTTCAAGATTTTAAATGGTCCAATGAATCCCATAGCTAACTTCCCCTTCATGCTGAATCTCAACATGTGTTTCCATAGAGCTATCTTCAAAAATACTCTATCTTCATGTAACGGCCCGGCCCAACTTGCTGAATATTGTCCGCTTTGGGCCTTACCGCCATCACGATTTTGTTCCTGGTGACGCGAGCCCACTTCTGAGCCTGACGCCCCAAAACGCGTTCAACAAGTTAGCAACCAGCACCACTTATAAGGCCTTGGCTCTGGACACTCGCTTCCAATGTGGGATATCACAATCCCCCCACCTTAAGACGAGCCGTCCTCGGCTCTGATACCAACTGTAACGCCCTGTAATTTCGTACATTCATAAAAGAAGGTGACATTGACTATAATAACATATCCAAAATTCACATACATCCAACGGTTAAAACTCCTGATATCAGAACAATAACGGACTGACATGAAATTTGGAGACCTGTTGTTCAGGAAGTACAATTTCTTGTAGGAGTGTTCTTTTCCGATCTTAACCGTTCCGAATTTATATAACATCTGGATGAACAACATATCCAAAATCCAGACCAATCCAACGGTGAAATGATGATATAACAGCATTAACTTTTAAAAAAATGGGTTTTTTTTTTTTTTTATCCACCGAACTTATCGGAGACTTGCCGAAATTTCCACTGAAATTTTGGCAGAGTTTCCTTTATATCTGGAGGTCCCAAGTTATCGACAATCATCTTGTACAATTATACTTATTTCTCAATCACATTATAATCATGTAGAACCTCAACAACACATCATTCACGGTACATGCCTCACATTTCGCATGCTCATTTCTTTCCCATTAACACACATAATTCATAATAATTGCAAGTAAGCAAACTAAGAATTACAAATACAGAATAATACATTTTTATGTCCCGACACTTAATGTAAAAAAAAGTACTATTACATATTAAGTCATTTAGTTCCTTAATGACAAAATACATTAATGTTCATCTTCTTATTCAATCATGCAAAAGGAAACTAGAGGACCTGAAACGCTACTTCTGGTATGAATCTGAAGGACCTGCAATTTCATAATGTATATAATAAATATAGCATAAAAGGAAAATCACACAATACATGCACGAAGTTAAACATATATTCAATGATATGCAATCATAGCTCCTTGAAATTCGCATTTATCCTTCCATTATTACATCTCTATCCATCCTTCCTAGAATCATTCAACATTTTCATTTTGTGTCTTGTTTCACCTCATGAGCGCATTTAATTCATTATAATAATTCAACATTTTCATTTTGTGTCTTGTTTCACCTCATGAGCGCATTTACTTCATTATAATATCTACCATGTGATTTCTCTCCCTCTTACTCTATCTCTTTATATATCAATTTCAATCCCAACATCTATTATACCTATTATGGCTTTTCCATATAAGATGTCAAACTCATCATTATTTTGGTCCAATTTTAGTTTATAAATATATTCCACTTACATATTTCTTGTGCCCATTTCAACACATTCCTATGTTTCTTTAGATTTTCAGTAAAATCTCTCATTATCATGGAACCGGCCATCATTTTCACAATATTCACATCCGATCCATCTTTGAGTAATATGACTATTATTGGCATTTTATTACACTATTATAATTATCACTAAATTCTTATCATGCCAGTAACAACATGAAACCTTAATACAACATATTTACATTATTGATCATAATTTCTTTGACATCCTCCCTGTGCGCAGGACATGATTCTCAAATTATATCAATTACAATTCTTTTCAATCAATTCAAAATACATCATATATATCATTGCATTCTTTAAGTGTATAACACCTACCATGGTTAATGAACTTTTGCTCTCACGTCCCAAGCAATACGATATTTGCCTCCATCCTTCACAAGAATTAGATCCTCATCAGTTTCTTTTTTTTTTGGAATAAATTACCATTTTTGTTTAACAATTAGGTATCATCCAACATTCCATTTATAATCTAACAAGTCAGTCATCCTGGCACTATTAACACCACACAAGTAAGTTTAATTCAAGTTGTATATTCCGGTCATTAGAAAACAAAACTAATGCCACTAGCCCATCACCGGGTAACTAGTTCCTCCGCCCATCTTATTCCATAATTTCCAATCAATATCCGCCTCTTCAAGGGCGAATGAATAATCCTATCAACATGTCAATCCCCATTTCATTAATATTTTTAATTATTACCTCTCCCCTAAAACTTGGAAGGGAATGCCGATACTAATAAATTTTCATTAGTGTTATTAGTCTCTCATATTAGGATCGGCTAATCAAGTTCATTATAAATGTCAAAATTAATACCATTGATTGATGTTATCGACTATTTCTAACATGAAATAGCCAATCGGATTTTTCTTTCCATAATATCTTGGAATATTTTCAGAAATGTTGATGTCAAGATTCTTGACATCATTAGCTTTCACTTCAGGAATAACTAGTCAAGTTTCGTGTGATTGCCGATATGGACAGCACCGGTCAATATCATTAACTATTCTCACCTGAATAGTTAATCAAGTTCAGTATCCCTTGTTTTCAGGGATGATTATGCCGATGTTAGTAAACCTTACTAACAACATTAGCCTCCGCATTCGGGACCGGCTAATCAAGTTTCGTGTGATTTCCGATATTGACAGCACCGGTCAGTATCATTAACTATTCTCACCTGAATAGTTAATCAAGTTCAGTATCCCTCGTTTTCAGGGATGATTATGCCGATGTTAGTAAACCTTACTAACATCATTAGCCTCCGCATTCGGGACCGGCTAATCAAGTTTCGTGTGATTTCCGATATTGACAGCACCGGTCAGTATCATTAACTATTCTCACCTGAATAGTTAATCAAGTTCAGTATCCCTCGTTTTCAGGGATGATTATGCCGATGTTAGTAAACCTTACTAACATCATTAGCCTCCGCATTCGGGACCGGCTAATCAAGTTTCGTGTGATTTCCGATATTCACAGCACCGGTCAATATCATTAACCTTTCACTCACCCCGGTCATCCACTTCGGATGCCATTAGCCAAAGCTAATCATTCATTTGTCCCGCCCATCCATCCGGATGTCATTAGCCGAAGCTAATCATTTATTTGTCCCGCCCATCCATCCGGATGTCATTAGCCGAAGCTAATCATTCGTTGTCCCGGCCATCCATTCGGATGCCATTAGCCGAAGCTAATCATTCGTTGTCCCGGCCATCCATTCGGATGCCATTAGCCAAAGCTAATCATTCATTTGTCCCGGCTATCCATTCGGATGCCATTAGCCGAAGCTAATCAATCCTTCATCCCGGTCATCCATTCGGATGCCATTAGCCGAAGCTAATCAACCATTTGTCAACATTTAAGCCCGATGTTAGTAAATCTTACTAACATCATTAGCCTCCGCATTCGGGACCAGCTAATCAAGTTCGAGGAATGATCATCAATGAAGTCTATTAGTGTAATTCATATTCTTAACCCAGTCAAGTACTCAAATCCATTTTTAATTTCTCGTTTATTTCACTTTATCCTCTCTCTTTGTGGTTTCATCCATAGACGCAAAGACCAAGAATTTAATAAGTTCATAAATTAACGCTACGTAAAAAGTGTAGGTATAGAACACCTACCAGCTGCAGAAGCTCAACTCGCTCTTCCTTGTTGTTGTGTCCCTCCTGCAAAGCTCCTACTATACGAGCTCCTGAGAAGTCGAGTGAATGCTTCTCCTATATTTTTAATATAACATCCTGAATCATTATTGAATCTTCCCGATTTATTCATAATATTCATAAATTCACAAAATCAAATACTTCCATAAACAATTTCCATGAATGTATTTTATTTTTGTACTTGTCATTTAAATTAAATGACCATTTAATTCAATTCTTCATCAATGATCTTCAATGTCCAAAGCGCATGACTTTTCGTCATCGATTTTCTTTTGTCCCAAGACATTTAATCTATCACCAAACAATGTAATTTAACTTAAATTTTATCAATGACTACACATGCCAATTTTTATCCAAAAGCACACTCAAAATGATTCCTTATATCATAATTCAACTTACAACATGATTTTCCATTCTAACACAACCAAAATATTAGTCAATCAGTATTCTTTATAGAATTTAACTATACCATCACTTATCAACACATCAAACATGACTCAAACAGAACACAAACACAACCATCATCATTAAACCATTACCATTATCCTTAGTCCCAAAACATATTTTTTTTATGCTAACCCTCATATTCTCATTCAATATTTCTCAAACCAAACTTAAAACATCATTATTTAAATTTAGAGTTCAATACATCCAAACGGTGGAATTATACATCATCGTCATTAGAATAACATATCCAAAATTAACATACATCCAACGGTTAAAACTCCCGATATCAGAACAATACCGGACTGACCTGAAATTTAGAGACCTGCTGTTCAGGAAGTACATAACGGCTGACGAACAAGGCTGTCTTGAAGGGTGATTTTCCAGAAATGTTCCTCCGGTGACAGCCCTCAAACAAAGTCTGATATTTACAATCCCTCCGGTCAGAATGTAGGTGACATTGACTATAATAACATATCCAAAATTCACATACATCCAACGGTTAAAACTCCTGATATCAGAACAATAACGGACTGACATGAAATTTGGAGACCTGTTGTTCAGGAAGTACAATTTCTTGTAGGAGTGTTCTTTTCCGATCTTAACCGTTCCGAATTTATATAACATCTGGATGAACAACATATCCAAAATCCAGACCAATCCAACGGTGAAATGATGATATAACAGCATTAACTTTTAAAAAAATGGGTTTTTTTTTTTTTTTATCCACCGAACTTATCGGAGACTTGCCGAAATTTCCACTGAAATTTTGGCAGAGTTTCCTTTATATCTGGAGGTCCCAAGTTATCGACAATCATCTTGTACAATTATACTTATTTCTCAATCACATTATAATCATGTAGAACCTCAACAACACATCATTCACGGTACATGCCTCACATTTCGCATGCTCATTTCTTTCCCATTAACACACATAATTCATAATAATTGCAAGTAAGCAAACTAAGAATTACAAATACAGAATAATACATTTTTATGTCCCGACACTTAATGTAAAAAAAAGTACTATTACATATTAAGTCATTTAGTTCCTTAATGACAAAATACATTAATGTTCATCTTCTTATTCAATCATGCAAAAGGAAACTAGAGGACCTGAAACGCTACTTCTGGTATGAATCTGAAGGACCTGCAATTTCATAATGTATATAATAAATATAGCATAAAAGGAAAATCACACAATACATGCACGAAGTTAAACATATATTCAATGATATGCAATCATAGCTCCTTGAAATTCGCATTTATCCTTCCATTATTACATCTCTATCCATCCTTCCTAGAATCATTCAACATTTTCATTTTGTGTCTTGTTTCACCTCATGAGCGCATTTAATTCATTATAATAATTCAACATTTTCATTTTGTGTCTTGTTTCACCTCATGAGCGCATTTACTTCATTATAATATCTACCATGTGATTTCTCTCCCTCTTACTCTATCTCTTTATATATCAATTTCAATCCCAACATCTATTATACCTATTATGGCTTTTCCATATAAGATGTCAAACTCATCATTATTTTGGTCCAATTTTAGTTTATAAATATATTCCACTTACATATTTCTTGTGCCCATTTCAACACATTCCTATGTTTCTTTAGATTTTCAGTAAAATCTCTCATTATCATGGAACCGGCCATCATTTTCACAATATTCACATCCGATCCATCTTTGAGTAATATGACTATTATTGGCATTTTATTACACTATTATAATTATCACTAAATTCTTATCATGCCAGTAACAACATGAAACCTTAATACAACATATTTACATTATTGATCATAATTTCTTTGACATCCTCCCTGTGCGCAGGACATGATTCTCAAATTATATCAATTACAATTCTTTTCAATCAATTCAAAATACATCATATATATATCATTGCATTCTTTAAGTGTATAACACCTACCATGGTTAATGAACTTTTGCTCTCACGTCCCAAGCAATACGATATTTGCCTCCATCCTTCACAAGAATTAGATCCTCATCAGTTTCTTTTTTTTTTGGAATAAATTACCATTTTTGTTTAACAATTAGGTATCATCCAACATTCCATTTATAATCTAACAAGTCAGTCATCCTGGCACTATTAACACCACACAAGTAAGTTTAATTCAAGTTGTATATTCCGGTCATTAGAAAACAAAACTAATGCCACTAGCCCATCACCGGGTAACTAGTTCCTCCGCCCATCTTATTCCATAATTTCCAATCAATATCCGCCTCTTCAAGGGCGAATGAATAATCCTATCAACATGTCAATCCCCATTTCATTAATATTTTTAATTATTACCTCTCCCCTAAAACTTGGAAGGGAATGCCGATACTAATAAATTTTCATTAGTGTTATTAGTCTCTCATATTAGGATCGGCTAATCAAGTTCATTATAAATGTCAAAATTAATACCATTGATTGATGTTATCGACTATTTCTAACATGAAATAGCCAATCGGATTTTTCTTTCCATAATATCTTGGAATATTTTCAGAAATGTTGATGTCAAGATTCTTGACATCATTAGCTTTCACTTCAGGAATAACTAGTCAAGTTTCGTGTGATTGCCGATATGGACAGCACCGGTCAATATCATTAACTATTCTCACCTGAATAGTTAATCAAGTTCAGTATCCCTTGTTTTCAGGGATGATTATGCCGATGTTAGTAAACCTTACTAACAACATTAGCCTCCGCATTCGGGACCGGCTAATCAAGTTTCGTGTGATTTCCGATATTGACAGCACCGGTCAGTATCATTAACTATTCTCACCTGAATAGTTAATCAAGTTCAGTATCCCTCGTTTTCAGGGATGATTATGCCGATGTTAGTAAACCTTACTAACATCATTAGCCTCCGCATTCGGGACCGGCTAATCAAGTTTCGTGTGATTTCCGATATTGACAGCACCGGTCAGTATCATTAACTATTCTCACCTGAATAGTTAATCAAGTTCAGTATCCCTCGTTTTCAGGGATGATTATGCCGATGTTAGTAAACCTTACTAACATCATTAGCCTCCGCATTCGGGACCGGCTAATCAAGTTTCGTGTGATTTCCGATATTCACAGCACCGGTCAATATCATTAACCTTTCACTCACCCCGGTCATCCACTTCGGATGCCATTAGCCAAAGCTAATCATTCATTTGTCCCGCCCATCCATCCGGATGTCATTAGCCGAAGCTAATCATTTATTTGTCCCGCCCATCCATCCGGATGTCATTAGCCGAAGCTAATCATTCGTTGTCCCGGCCATCCATTCGGATGCCATTAGCCGAAGCTAATCATTCGTTGTCCCGGCCATCCATTCGGATGCCATTAGCCAAAGCTAATCATTCATTTGTCCCGGCTATCCATTCGGATGCCATTAGCCGAAGCTAATCAATCCTTCATCCCGGTCATCCATTCGGATGCCATTAGCCGAAGCTAATCAACCATTTGTCAACATTTAAGCCCGATGTTAGTAAATCTTACTAACATCATTAGCCTCCGCATTCGGGACCAGCTAATCAAGTTCGAGGAATGATCATCAATGAAGTCTATTAGTGTAATTCATATTCTTAACCCAGTCAAGTACTCAAATCCATTTTTAATTTCTCGTTTATTTCACTTTATCCTCTCTCTTTGTGGTTTCATCCATAGACGCAAAGACCAAGAATTTAATAAGTTCATAAATTAACGCTACGTAAAAAGTGTAGGTATAGAACACCTACCAGCTGCAGAAGCTCAACTCGCTCTTCCTTGTTGTTGTGTCCCTCCTGCAAAGCTCCTACTATACGAGCTCCTGAGAAGTCGAGTGAATGCTTCTCCTATATTTTTAATATAACATCCTGAATCATTATTGAATCTTCCCGATTTATTCATAATATTCATAAATTCACAAAATCAAATACTTCCATAAACAATTTCCATGAATGTATTTTATTTTTGTACTTGTCATTTAAATTAAATGACCATTTAATTCAATTCTTCATCAATGATCTTCAATGTCCAAAGCGCATGACTTTTCGTCATCGATTTTCTTTTGTCCCAAGACATTTAATCTATCACCAAACAATGTAATTTAACTTAAATTTTATCAATGACTACACATGCCAATTTTTATCCAAAAGCACACTCAAAATGATTCCTTATATCATAATTCAACTTACAACATGATTTTCCATTCTAACACAACCAAAATATTAGTCAATCAGTATTCTTTATAGAATTTAACTATACCATCACTTATCAACACATCAAACATGACTCAAACAGAACACAAACACAACCATCATCATTAAACCATTACCATTATCCTTAGTCCCAAAACATATTTTTTTTATGCTAACCCTCATATTCTCATTCAATATTTCTCAAACCAAACTTAAAACATCATTATTTAAATTTAGAGTTCAATACATCCAAACGGTGGAATTATACATCATCGTCATTAGAATAACATATCCAAAATTAACATACATCCAACGGTTAAAACTCCCGATATCAGAACAATACCGGACTGACCTGAAATTTAGAGACCTGCTGTTCAGGAAGTACATAACGGCTGACGAACAAGGCTGTCTTGAAGGGTGATTTTCCAGAAATGTTCCTCCGGTGACAGCCCTCAAACAAAGTCTGATATTTACAATCCCTCCGGTCAGAATGTAGGTGACATTGACTATAATAACATATCCAAAATTCACATACATCCAACGGTTAAAACTCCTGATATCAGAACAATAACGGACTGACATGAAATTTGGAGACCTGTTGTTCAGGAAGTACAATTTCTTGTAGGAGTGTTCTTTTCCGATCTTAACCGTTCCGAATTTATATAACATCTGGATGAACAACATATCCAAAATCCAGACCAATCCAACGGTGAAATGATGATATAACAGCATTAACTTTTAAAAAAATGGGTTTTTTTTTTTTTTTTATCCACCGAACTTATCGGAGACTTGCCGAAATTTCCACTGAAATTTTGGCAGAGTTTCCTTTATATCTGGAGGTCCCAAGTTATCGACAATCATCTTGTACAATTATACTTATTTCTCAATCACATTATAATCATGTAGAACCTCAACAACACATCATTCACGGTACATGCCTCACATTTCGCATGCTCATTTCTTTCCCATTAACACACATAATTCATAATAATTGCAAGTAAGCAAACTAAGAATTACAAATACAGAATAATACATTTTTATGTCCCGACACTTAATGTAAAAAAAAGTACTATTACATATTAAGTCATTTAGTTCCTTAATGACAAAATACATTAATGTTCATCTTCTTATTCAATCATGCAAAAGGAAACTAGAGGACCTGAAACGCTACTTCTGGTATGAATCTGAAGGACCTGCAATTTCATAATGTATATAATAAATATAGCATAAAAGGAAAATCACACAATACATGCACGAAGTTAAACATATATTCAATGATATGCAATCATAGCTCCTTGAAATTCGCATTTATCCTTCCATTATTACATCTCTATCCATCCTTCCTAGAATCATTCAACATTTTCATTTTGTGTCTTGTTTCACCTCATGAGCGCATTTAATTCATTATAATAATTCAACATTTTCATTTTGTGTCTTGTTTCACCTCATGAGCGCATTTACTTCATTATAATATCTACCATGTGATTTCTCTCCCTCTTACTCTATCTCTTTATATATCAATTTCAATCCCAACATCTATTATACCTATTATGGCTTTTCCATATAAGATGTCAAACTCATCATTATTTTGGTCCAATTTTAGTTTATAAATATATTCCACTTACATATTTCTTGTGCCCATTTCAACACATTCCTATGTTTCTTTAGATTTTCAGTAAAATCTCTCATTATCATGGAACCGGCCATCATTTTCACAATATTCACATCCGATCCATCTTTGAGTAATATGACTATTATTGGCATTTTATTACACTATTATAATTATCACTAAATTCTTATCATGCCAGTAACAACATGAAACCTTAATACAACATATTTACATTATTGATCATAATTTCTTTGACATCCTCCCTGTGCGCAGGACATGATTCTCAAATTATATCAATTACAATTCTTTTCAATCAATTCAAAATACATCATATATATATCATTGCATTCTTTAAGTGTATAACACCTACCATGGTTAATGAACTTTTGCTCTCACGTCCCAAGCAATACGATATTTGCCTCCATCCTTCACAAGAATTAGATCCTCATCAGTTTCTTTTTTTTTTGGAATAAATTACCATTTTTGTTTAACAATTAGGTATCATCCAACATTCCATTTATAATCTAACAAGTCAGTCATCCTGGCACTATTAACACCACACAAGTAAGTTTAATTCAAGTTGTATATTCCGGTCATTAGAAAACAAAACTAATGCCACTAGCCCATCACCGGGTAACTAGTTCCTCCGCCCATCTTATTCCATAATTTCCAATCAATATCCGCCTCTTCAAGGGCGAATGAATAATCCTATCAACATGTCAATCCCCATTTCATTAATATTTTTAATTATTACCTCTCCCCTAAAACTTGGAAGGGAATGCCGATACTAATAAATTTTCATTAGTGTTATTAGTCTCTCATATTAGGATCGGCTAATCAAGTTCATTATAAATGTCAAAATTAATACCATTGATTGATGTTATCGACTATTTCTAACATGAAATAGCCAATCGGATTTTTCTTTCCATAATATCTTGGAATATTTTCAGAAATGTTGATGTCAAGATTCTTGACATCATTAGCTTTCACTTCAGGAATAACTAGTCAAGTTTCGTGTGATTGCCGATATGGACAGCACCGGTCAATATCATTAACTATTCTCACCTGAATAGTTAATCAAGTTCAGTATCCCTTGTTTTCAGGGATGATTATGCCGATGTTAGTAAACCTTACTAACAACATTAGCCTCCGCATTCGGGACCGGCTAATCAAGTTTCGTGTGATTTCCGATATTGACAGCACCGGTCAGTATCATTAACTATTCTCACCTGAATAGTTAATCAAGTTCAGTATCCCTCGTTTTCAGGGATGATTATGCCGATGTTAGTAAACCTTACTAACATCATTAGCCTCCGCATTCGGGACCGGCTAATCAAGTTTCGTGTGATTTCCGATATTGACAGCACCGGTCAGTATCATTAACTATTCTCACCTGAATAGTTAATCAAGTTCAGTATCCCTCGTTTTCAGGGATGATTATGCCGATGTTAGTAAACCTTACTAACATCATTAGCCTCCGCATTCGGGACCGGCTAATCAAGTTTCGTGTGATTTCCGATATTGACAGCACCGGTCAGTATCATTAACTATTCTCACCTGAATAGTTAATCAAGTTCAGTATCCCTCGTTTTCAGGGATGATTATGCCGATGTTAGTAAACCTTACTAACATCATTAGCCTCCGCATTCGGGACCGGCTAATCAAGTTTCGTGTGATTTCCGATATTCACAGCACCGGTCAATATCATTAACCTTTCACTCACCCCGGTCATCCACTTCGGATGCCATTAGCCAAAGCTAATCATTCATTTGTCCCGCCCATCCATCCGGATGTCATTAGCCGAAGCTAATCATTTATTTGTCCCGCCCATCCATCCGGATGTCATTAGCCGAAGCTAATCATTCGTTGTCCCGGCCATCCATTCGGATGCCATTAGCCGAAGCTAATCATTCGTTGTCCCGGCCATCCATTCGGATGCCATTAGCCAAAGCTAATCATTCATTTGTCCCGGCTATCCATTCGGATGCCATTAGCCGAAGCTAATCAATCCTTCATCCCGGTCATCCATTCGGATGCCATTAGCCGAAGCTAATCAACCATTTGTCAACATTTAAGCCCGATGTTAGTAAATCTTACTAACATCATTAGCCTCCGCATTCGGGACCAGCTAATCAAGTTCGAGGAATGATCATCAATGAAGTCTATTAGTGTAATTCATATTCTTAACCCAGTCAAGTACTCAAATCCATTTTTAATTTCTCGTTTATTTCACTTTATCCTCTCTCTTTGTGGTTTCATCCATAGACGCAAAGACCAAGAATTTAATAAGTTCATAAATTAACGCTACGTAAAAAGTGTAGGTATAGAACACCTACCAGCTGCAGAAGCTCAACTCGCTCTTCCTTGTTGTTGTGTCCCTCCTGCAAAGCTCCTACTATACGAGCTCCTGAGAAGTCGAGTGAATGCTTCTCCTATATTTTTAATATAACATCCTGAATCATTATTGAATCTTCCCGATTTATTCATAATATTCATAAATTCACAAAATCAAATACTTCCATAAACAATTTCCATGAATGTATTTTATTTTTGTACTTGTCATTTAAATTAAATGACCATTTAATTCAATTCTTCATCAATGATCTTCAATGTCCAAAGCGCATGACTTTTCGTCATCGATTTTCTTTTGTCCCAAGACATTTAATCTATCACCAAACAATGTAATTTAACTTAAATTTTATCAATGACTACACATGCCAATTTTTATCCAAAAGCACACTCAAAATGATTCCTTATATCATAATTCAACTTACAACATGATTTTCCATTCTAACACAACCAAAATATTAGTCAATCAGTATTCTTTATAGAATTTAACTATACCATCACTTATCAACACATCAAACATGACTCAAACAGAACACAAACACAACCATCATCATTAAACCATTACCATTATCCTTAGTCCCAAAACATATTTTTTTTATGCTAACCCTCATATTCTCATTCAATATTTCTCAAACCAAACTTAAAACATCATTATTTAAATTTAGAGTTCAATACATCCAAACGGTGAAATTATACATCATCGTCATTAGAATAACATATCCAAAATTAACATACATCCAACGGTTAAAACTCCCGATATCAGAACAATACCGGACTGACCTGAAATTTAGAGACCTGCTGTTCAGGAAGTACATAACGGCTGACGAACAAGGCTGTCTTGAAGGGTGATTTTCCAGAAATGTTCCTCCGGTGACAGCCCTCAAACAAAGTCTGATATTTACAATCCCTCCGGTCAGAATGTAGGTGACATTGACTATAATAACATATCCAAAATTCACATACATCCAACGGTTAAAACTCCTGATATCAGAACAATAACGGACTGACATGAAATTTGGAGACCTGTTGTTCAGGAAGTACAATTTCTTGTAGGAGTGTTCTTTTCCGATCTTAACCGTTCCGAATTTATATAACATCTGGATGAACAACATATCCAAAATCCAGACCAATCCAACGGTGAAATGATGATATAACAGCTGACGAACAAGGCTGTCCTGAAGTATGATTTTCCAGAAATGTTCCTCCGGTGACAGCCCTCAAACGAAGTCTGATATTTACAATCCCTCCGGTCAGAATGTAGGTGACATTGAGCATAATAACATATCCAAAAATCAATTTAATCCAACGGTGGAAAGTCAAACTATGGCTGCCGAAGTGCCTGCCCTGTTGCAATCCCAAAACCCATAGTTTCAAATCAATTGATTCTTTCTATTTTTCAGCAAATCAAGCCATTTTCATGCAATTAATCTCGAAATTCACATGAACAATTACTCCCCCAAAATATTTATATGAACCCTAGAATTTTAAACTTGGGGGTTTTCTTCTCCTCATGCAAGAACAAGATAGAAAAACGAAATTACTAAAGGGTATATTGCTTACCTTTGCTACTTTAACTTATTTCAATGAATTCTTGCAAAAATTTACAAAAATCATGTCCTCCTCTTCCAATTTCCAGCTTCTTCTCTTTGTTTCTCTCAAGCTCTATAACTCTCTAAGTTGTTATTTAATTTGTTTTCTTGGATAGGATCCTCCTAAGAACACTCCCTTTTTGATTTAGCTTGAAGAGATGAAGAGAAAATGAAGAAAATGGGACAAAACAAATGGTCTCCCTCCTGTTTCCTTTTTCATTTGCAGAGGAGGACGTGTTCTGGTTTTAAAGAGAGGAGAGGAGAGTATTTGTTTTGATAAAATTACAAAAATACCCCTTGTGTCATCTTCTTTCATTTACCCGATTTTCAGTACTCTTCGTAAATCTTTTCCAACTCCGATTAACATGAAATTTGAACCTAATATAAAACAATATGTCTGGAGATTCCTTACAAAATTTCAACCCGATCCAACGGTCGGATTAAGATATATCATCGATATCGTAAAACTAGACAATTAGTGTCTTTTACACAAAAATCTGAATTTCATGCATTAATTTATTTACTTAGATCCTCATGACATTTCCCTTAATTTATACTCAATAAATTCAATATTACCACATTTATCATTAATTTGTCAAAATACGTGTTTTGACCGGGGTTTACATATCTTCTATTATTATTATTTTTGTTTTCTTATTCTTTCATCCATTGAAACCTCATCACTGGTTTCACCAACGTTACAAGTTTTAAACTAAAAATCATGACTCTCTTTTCGACTTCAACAATATCTTTAAATTTGTTTATGGAGATCATTCTCTCTCTCACATGACACATTTATTGTCATTCCTACTATTTATTCATTTCTTTCATACCGAATATCCATTACTCATCGAAACGTCATTACTTCAATCCTATGTGTTGTTTTTTTTTTATTCTTTCTTTTTATTATTATTGTTCTTATTATTTATTTTTATTTACGGGGGTTTACATTCTCCCCTCCTTAAGAAATTTTGTCCTCAAAATTTAGGTTCCAGTTTAAGCTTGACATCAAATTTAACTTGTTAAATGCTTATCTCATCCTTACCATTTTCTTTCAGCCATGTTTCTTGTGTATCCGATTTGGATATCCATAAGTATCCACTGACTCTGATCTTAGAGTACGAGTTCTTATGTTGTCAACCCTTACAGTTCCACTTTTACATCATAAGGAACTAACTAAGATCATACCATTACATGTTGTCTACGACAATAACCATTTATGTATAGTCCCAACATTGAAACTACTACCTTTTACATACAATTAAATCATCATAATTCAGCCACCATTATTACACTATAATAATGTTATTATAGCCTTTACTCACACATCATTATGCTATATACAACATAACCTTCCTTTGTCCGTGAACTTATCAAAACAATCCACCTCATCTCTCTCTTTAGGGCCTTTACCATAGTTCTCATTCTTAGGATTTCTAACCATGATAACCATCACTGGTTCCTTAGAGTTATATAATTATAAATCAAATCCATCTAAGCCCCTCCTCCCTCACTCTCATTCTACCATAGTATTCATAGTTTCATTTATAACAACAATTATAAACCACCATCATCATTTAACTTCTAAGCTTTCTCTATCACCCTCATTAATCACTTCACATACGTTGTATCATCCTCTGCAAGACTACTATTTGACATGGTATTTCATGTGACATTTAACCAAAAATAATTTTAGCACCATCATTACCCTACATTATAATATTATTTTACCTATCATCATAGACTCAATGAAGGATACACCTTACGCCTTCTAAAATCGTAATTTCACTAGGCATTGTATGTCAAACAATTTTCCATCCTATAGAAACTTTAACTTCCTTCCATTCACATGCAATACTTAAACTGTGGTTCTAGCATTCATACTCAACTCTATCAACTCGTTATATTCTTCATGTATTTCTAGAAACCCCTTTTTTTTTTCATTCATCATTCGTTCTTATTTTAACACATATCTGATACCAGATAATATTTTACCTCTCCTGATTTATCATATCATGGTCAACTGAATATTATCCAGGAGCTCTGATACCAACTGTAACGGCCCGGCCCAACTTGCTGAATATTGTCCGCTTTGGGCCTTACCGCCCTCACGATTTTGTTCCTGGTGACGCGAGCCCACTTCTGAGCCTGACGCCCCAAAACGCGTTCAACAAGTTAGCAACCAGCACCACTTATAAGGCCTTGGCTCTGGACACTCGCTTCCAATGTGGGATATCACACTTCAGGACAAAATTCAAGGGATCTTCTTTGAATATTTGCATACCTCTTCTATCTATCCTGAGCCGCCTTCATTCGATCCTTACTGATCCCTACTTTTTCAGTAGTGATCTGTACTAATTCTGCTCCATACAACTTTTGATCCCTAACTTCTTCCCAACATAAGGATGTCCTACACTTCCTACCATAAAGAGCTTTAAATGGGGCCATTCCAATTATTGTTTGATAACTATTGTTGTACGTGAATTCTACTAACAACAGGTGCTCCTCCCAATTTCCATTAAATTTCAAAGCATATGCCCTTAGTAAATCCTCTAGGATCTAAATAACTCTCTCATATTGGCCATCAGTCTACTAATGGAAGGCAATGCTGATATTCAATTGTGTTCCCAAGGCACATTATATGCTTGGCCAGAGACATGAAGTAAACCTTGGGTTTCTATCTGAAACAATTGATACTAGAACTCCATAAAGCCTCACAACTTTGTTCACATAAATCTTAGCCAACTTGTCAACCGAATCTGTCATTTTTACTGGTATGAAAAGGGCAGACTTAGTTAGTCGATCCATAATGACCCCAATTGCATAATTTCCCTTCTTCCCCATAGGTAGACCCGACACAAAGTCCATTGTGATTATCTCCCATTTCCATTCAGGGATTGATAATGGTTGCAACAATCTTGCCAGCTTTCAATGCTCTACTTTTACTTGTTGGCAAATACCATATTTTGTCACGTAGTTAGTCATTTCTTTTCTCATATTTGGCTACTAGTAGTACTGTTTCAAATCCTGGTATATCTTAGTATTACCTGGCTATACAGTGAACTTAGACTTGTGAGCCTCTCGAAGTAACTTTTGTCTAATGTCTTTGTTGTCAAGTACAAACATGCGTCATTCAAACATCAATATTCCATCATCTCCCATTTTGAAAAGAGTTTCACCCCTCAATTTCAGTTTGATTCTCACTTTTAACACTTCATAATGAAACTGTTGTACCTCTAATATTTGATCTCAATATCCTGACTTCACCCTTAAGTTGAGCCATTAAGGATCCTTCCAGACTAACATTTAATATTGTCCCTAATCGCTTTAGCTCAATCACAGTTTTCTCATCCCAAGTTGATGGTCCACCCACATTTGCCTTGTCTTTACAGCAGAGAGAATCCGAGACTACAATTGCTTTCTCTGGATAATAATATATAATGCACTTGTAGTCTTTAATTAATTCGCTTTCCCTGATTGAGGGCGGCTAGACTAATGGTCATGGTTGGTGTATTGGTGGAGAAGACCCTATCGTTGCTGAGAGAAGGAGCGTTGATCACGATTGAAGCTGCTGTGAGGAGTACATGAAGTGGACGGCTGAGGCTGGCGTTTTGGGCCTGTTTGATGACAGCTTTGGGGCTGATTTCAGAGCTATTTAGGGGCTAATTTCGGGCTGAAAAAATGGAGAAAATGGTGGCTATGGAAATCGCGATGGCTGGAAGAGAAGAGGATGAGGATGCTGGCGTGGTGTTTGTATTTGTGATGATGTGTATGGCAATCGGAAAGGAAGGGTTGTGGAGAGGAACTGGATCGGTTTTGTGTCCCAGAATCAGAAAATTAATTAGCCCTGTACATTTATTTAACTTGGAGGAACTCCGCTCAGTCAAGAGATTTCTGATTTTTTAATTCCCCCCTCTTTAATAGTGCAGTAGGATCTGTTTATTAATGTAATCCTAAATGATATGGAATTCAAAGTCTTAAACATTCTATCCTTTTCTTTAAATTCAAATTTTGATTAAGTTTAAAATCAAGAAGGATTGACTAATATTATGTGATTTGTTTCATATTCAAAACAAATATTAATTATAGCCCTTAATTCTTCTATACATTATTGAATTGCATCCTCGGTAAAAAATCAAACCCTCATTTTTTTATTCTAAATGTTAATCCTTTTAAAATTAAATTAAAAACAAATGGGTTAAAATTAAAAATTATAACAGAATATATATTAAAACTATACATTTAATTTTGCAAATAGACAAATATATATATATATATATATATACACACACACACATATTAATCTAGTTGTTTATAGCTTTTAATGTTCATTTGGTAAATGAAATGGTCAACTTATTCAAATTGGTCAAGTCAATTAGTAGACCAGTTCTTGCAGATTTCTAGGTGTTCATCTCAAATAAACAAGCGATCGATCGATTCACTTGGTATAGCCAAGCGATTGACCGGTTCAACTTCAAGATTCAAATTTGACAAATTTAAACTTGGTGAATTTTGAGCTAACTTAATGCATTTCAAACCTATAATGCATGCCATGTGAAGTGTGTGAATTCATTTTAATTTGTGTTATCAAGTAAGGTATAAAAATTTATATAATTTACACTAAAATGAATCCTTAAACACTAAGTCTTCACTTGTTTTATATCTTAGATTTGTTGATTGATTTTTTCATTTAATTTTTCATGCTTGTTAATGTCATCTTCATATAAAACCTATTTATACTTATTCTTAACCAAGCATATCATTTGTCTATTTTTATTTAATTGTTATAATCAAAATATATAAATATTAATATATGACCTAAAGGTCAATAATCTTCTATTTTTTATGATGACAATTAATTGATAAGTATAGATATAAAAACAATATCCCCTTATATTTTGCAATATAGTTCCCCTTATATATATATATATATATATATATATATATATATATATATATATATATATATATATATGTTTCTCCCCCTTATTGATATAACCAATATGAATTGTTTTATATCTATTCGTTTTTTTTCTCCAAATCTTTATTCTTTGTCATCAACGAAAAGTAATAGGAAAGCATAAAAGCATAGGGAAATTGAATATAAAAACATGCCATAATGTTCAAAATGTAATATACGTTGTAATTATGGAAAGAAAATACAAAAACATGAAAAGATAAAATCATGAAAATAGGAAAATGCTTTTGGTACAATCTTATAGGGTGGTGGATATCAAGATAGTAGATTTACCATCATGGTTTTTATATCTTATATGTAACATCCCCTATTCCGGGATAAAACGACAATCTCAAGTCAATCGAAAAAAAAAACATAATAATTTTTTTTTTTGTATATTTATATATGTTCATGGTCTTCGTATTAAAATCTACCAGAATTTCGACGGAATTCCTCCATATACCGGAAAGTCCCAGGGTATTGACATGAATTTTATTTATACTTCTAATAGCTCGGATCTCATAACTTAATTCCCGATCCAATCATCCTGGGTTTTCAATTTCCACACTTATACTCATACCTATCAACCACAATATTTATGATTTGCATTATATAACAAAATATCATTATGGATAGATAAACATAAATAAGTATAATTACATAAGCATGAAGTATGGTTATATGAACTACATGGTTAAATTCATCCAGTCAAGTTTAAACATTAATTATACAAATTTAGTTGTACAAACATTTTCATGTTTACAAAATACAAGGGTATACTCCCTAGAAACTAGATTACATGAAGGGAACATAAGCTAGGATCTACTCCTGTCATGCATGTGATGATCCTGAAACAAAATATATATTATTAAAAGGTGAATATTAAAATAAATATGACAACACAAACATCTAACAATTTTAATAGTGTAACATGTATTCATAATTCATTTGCTTCTCCCTTCTAGTTTTTATTATAATCCCTTCCTTATCCAACTATTATTAATTGTTCCCTCTGCCACTTTCAACCTTCATTCCAGACTTTATGAGATCGAACATGATTATTTTTGTTGATCACATTACCGATACCAATTTCACTGGTACCATCATCATCACTCCATATGAGCCAATGCAAGGTGATCCCTTTATCCGGGATCCTAACATACACTGAATGTATGCTAGCCAATACATAGTGATCCCCTTACCCGGGATCCTAACATACACTGAATGTATACTAGTCCAATCGTGGCGATCCCCTTACCCGGGATCCTAACATACACTAAATGTATGCTAGCTGATACATGGTGATCCCCTTACCCGGGATCCTAACATACACTAAATGTATGTTAGTCTAATTATGGCGATCCTCTTACCCGGGATCCTAACATACACTAAATGTATGCTAGCCGATACATGGTGATCCCCTTACCCGGGATCCTAACATACACTAAATGCATGCTAGTCTAATTGTGGCGATCTCCTTACTCGGGATCCTAACATACACTAAATGTATGCTAGTTTACGCCTCAAATCATAGTTCTCATATTTCCTTTGTCAATGATAATTTCATCATTTGGCAATTCACACAACTTTTTACCTTGATTACCCATACATTCAGAAATTCACATTTCACATTGGTAATATAAATAAATCATAAAAATTAACTAGGAAGTATAAGTGCGATTCACCTACCTACAATAGAAGCTCTACTCGTACTCCCCTGCTATTGTTGTTGGTGTTGCACCACGCCTGTGGTCCCTCCTGAAATTCACAGGTTTATCCCATAAGTTCTCCTTACTCAAGGATATGTTTTATTATAAACATATCAACAACCAATGAGTCTTTCTTTCAGTCATTTTTTTTAATATTTTACTTTTTTTCTTATTTCACCCATTAATATTGTCATTCTTTGTGCAATCGTAGTTATCATTCCATTATATATATACATTTGAACTATTTCTGCTTAAATTCGAACTGTTACTATCTCGTTTTTTAACTGTCACTGACTCATTTTTGAACTGTTACTGTCTTGTTTTTGAACTGTCACTGTCTAGACATTGAGTTGTCATTGTATAACTGTTATTATCTAGACATTGAACTGTCACTGTCTCATTTTTGAACTGTTACTGTCTCGTTTTTGAACTGTCACTGTCCAACGGTTACTGTCTAGACATTGAACTGTCACGGTCTCATTTTTGAATTGTTACTGTCTCAGTTGGTGACCCATAGCTGGAGTTGTATAACTCCAAATTGAGCAAGACCAATTTCATTAGTTAGCCAACAATCAAAACTACAATTTCTATAAGGAATCTGATCCTAATTTTTTCATCCTCCTACCCGAAATCTCTCTGAAAGTCAAGAGACGAAACTGTCCAGATTCGCCAGCCTTTCCATTTACACACAACACATGAAGTTCTTTAATTTAGCAACTCATACTTTTTTCTCAATTTGAGTCTAAGAACTAAAATCTATAAGTTAACATCCAGGCATCAATTCATAATCAACTTGAAATGAGTTATAAGAGCAGGTTTAGAATACCTTACCCGGTACAAATCAAAGTTTCGATCCCTCCTTTTTGTTTCTAATGACAGCCGACCCTCCCCTCTTCTTTTCTTGTTAATCCCTTTCCCACCAGTGTTTATTTTACATATAACCCTTAATCTTGGATGGGTTTTTGAAATTTTGCATTTAGACCCCATTTTCCTTAAGTGTATTTGTTTTGCCCCCATTTCTTTCTAGTTTAGTTTATTTCCTTTAATTTAATCCAGCCTTGATTATTTTTTTTTCTCGGGATTTACATTATAAGTTATTAGCCATATGCTCTTGATTAGTTATGATATGCACTTGAGAGTCTCGATCGAAGATAGCTGACATCCGTCTCAATATGGGTTATGTGATCTTCCATCCTAGATCTCTATGAACGAGTACTAGTGTAACACCCCGCCTCACTAGCAAGATATTGTCCGCTTTGGGCCTCCCAGTCCACCCAAATCCAGGGCTTCCACCCAGGTTCCCCTCACGGTTTTGTTCTTGGCAGCCACGCATGACCCCAAAACGCGTCTTACTAGTCAAGGTGAGCATGCACTTATAAGGCCCTGGCTCTGGACGCTCGCTTCCGATGTGGGATCTTACAACTAGCATCTTTAGAGGAGGAAGTTGTAGGTGGTTTCTCAAACATATTAACAAACTCATTACCACCATTAACATGCAATTCTTCTTCTTCATCATGCTCTTCCTCACCATGAGCTTCCACTTGGTCTCTGATGACCCGAGCACCTTCCTCGATTAATATAAATTTCATTTTAGTGAGGATTTTATGGTTTATATATAAAAGCTTAGAATACGGTGTCCTATCCATACTTGTTAGCACAATATCAAAATGCTAAAAAATAGTGGTTAAACATTAATCATAAGGTAATGACTTTTGGTTTTGCTCATATGCCATAATCATATTCTTTATCATTATGTATGGCAAGTTAATAGGCTATCTTCTAATCATGCAGTCAATCAAGCACATATCTATAAAAATAACATCCTCATAATGCCTTTTTTGGGCAAGATATTATGTGTTATGATCTTATGTAGCAATCTAGGCCTTAACATCAAGCCTTGACTTTTAATTTTAGCACCCGGTGCAAAATCATATCTACTAGTGTGCATTATGACCATATCATCATACACAAATCCATCAATAATAGGGATAATCTTCATCTCAACAACATGATGGCCATCATTACTAATACCCCAAAATTGGCTAATATAGCACAATTAAACTATATACTCTAATTTTAAAGACTACTAGTATATGATTTTTTTTCATATTATAAATCATACTCCAACTCATTTCATCAATCAATGATTCTATCCCAAATTCATTTAAATCATTTCCTATATATCTTTTGTTGTAACCCAATTTTGGATTCACCAAGATTTTCTTGAATTTTATTTTATTTCTATTATTATTATAAAAATCCAGAAAAATTAAGAAAAAGTTTAAAATTCAAAAATATATTTTTCTCGGGTCAACCGCATCTTTCCATCAAAACCAAGTCCACCGGGTCAAACCATGTTGACCAGGGTAAAAAATGAGTTTTGGACTGTTTCGGGTCACAACCATCATTTCCGACCAAAACCGAGTTCATTGGGTCAATACGGGTCAAACCATATCGACCAAGGTAAAAAATGAGTTTCGAGCTGTTTCGGGTCAAAACAGTCATTTCCGACCAAAACTGAGTTCACCGGGTCAATACGGGTCAAACCATGTCGACCAGGGTAAAAAATGAGTTTCGGGCTGTTTTGGGTCAAAAACCGTTATTTCCGACCAAAACCCGGTTCACCGGGTTAATACCCATCAAATGTTTTTTTTATATTCCATTTCTTTTCTTTTTTTGCAGTTGAAACGGGCTTTTACTAGTATTGATTTCAATTTTTAATTTTACCTATATAAATATTTATTATTATATATAATAAAACAAAATCAATAATACAAAAGTAAAATTTGTCAGCGGAGCAGTTGTATTATAGAAGGAGCAGTTGTGTTGATATAATTTTTTATTTAAGGTAGATGCAAGGTTGTCCCCTGATCATTGGCTATAAATAGCCACGAGAGCAGAGGAGGAAGAAAAAATAGCTCATTTGCTACTATTTATATTTTTTTTAGTTTTTCTTCACGTGAGTAAGATCTTGTTTTCAAAAAAAAACAATTTGAAAAATACCAAACATATCCCAACACATCTCAGCCATTGAAATAATCTAAGCTTTGATCCCGTTGCGCCACGTCACCCGGTGTACCGAGCTTTCGATGCACCGCGCCACACCAGATCAAAACTCTGCTCATCTGGACTGCCAGATCAACCTGCAGATCGAGCCAATCACAGCCGCACGATCTTTTCATCAGAGATCCAACGGCTCACAGGCTTCAGCTGCACCGGTATACCGTGCTAGCGTTCACACTGTAGTATAACCCAGAGCCTCTCTCTCCTCTCATCGGCGACTCTCTCTCTCTCTTCTGATCTCCCATCTCCGACCATCTCAAGCCTCTAAACCACCACAGAAAGGTCGCCAACCTCCTACAAAGCAAAACCCTGGCCTTTTTTAGCGTTTTCGCCGCCTCATCTGGCCGAAAAAAGGTCGTGATAGTCGCCGGCCACCGAAGCTTCAAGTCGTCGATTCTCCCTCATCAGCCATCAACGGCCGTCAAGACCACCACCATCAGAATCCTCGACCTCAGATCTACTAGGATCGACCATCGGTTGGTCAGAAATCTCGCCGGAAAATTTCACCACCGCCAACAGTAACCGCGCGTGAGCCACACGCGCCGCCAGTGGCATTTTCATAATTTTTTGAGAAATCCGAGGGTATTTCAGTCTTTTACCTATACAGTGGCACTCAGGTAAATTTTTTGAGATTTTTAACATTTTTTTATTTTGTATATAAATTTTCTTGCATGTAAAAAAACAATAAAACAAAAAATATATATATAAAAAAACGACGTGGGTCCAACACCCATCTTATCATATTATTAGTCGTGGGTACAAAGCCCAATTTCTCAAGAATAGTTATACCTATTTTTTAATGATGCCAAAATATTTGTTTTTATAAACAAATATTGTTTGTTAACACGTCTCTTTTTATAGAAAAAGACTGATGTCAAAAAAAAAAGTTTAAAGACCAAACAAATATGGATTATGTCCATAATTTTGTTTTTTTTGTAACTCAGACGAAAATCTCCTTTTTAGGGTTAAATGTCGATATTTTAGACGAGTCTCCTATTTTTAGGGACTGAAATCATTTTTAACGTGTCTCCTATTTTTAGGGACCGACGTTAACCATTTTAAAAAAAATTACAAATAAGCTCAAAATATAATAGCATTTGAATCAAATAAAAAACACACAAGTAAGGGTAACCTTTCTTTTGAAAGGATGTTTTAAGGGTGGTGTCTACCTTCCCTTAATCATAACTAACCCAATACCTGAATCTCTAGGACCAGTGCCTAATTTGGGATTTCTAGTTCCCTCATATTACTAGATGGCGACTCCAATAAAATCTTCATTTTCCCTAATAAAAAAAAATCTTTTGTTAAATAAAACAAAAAAAAACGGAGCCGTCGCCCGACGTCGTGTATCGACATCTTTCAATAGAAATAGCTCTATTTTATAAAATAGTCACATACCTTTCTACATTATCACTTGGAAGAGAAGGAGGATCACTGGCTTGTTTTCTCATTGATTCAACATCCCGAGAACGGTTCTTAGGTGCCATACCCTTTGAAACTTGAAGCAGTTGACTTGAAAAGGTTAGGTGTTGTTGAAATTTGAGAGATTTGTAGAGATGGTTTCAAGTTAGGGTTTTCAAAATTGATTTGAAGATTTTATGAGCTGTTAGAAAAGGAAAACAATATTTATATTGTCATGCAAACTAGTCAACCAATTGGCTTGAGTTAATTAAACTGGTAAACTGGTTTAACCTCAAGCTTGAAATTTTTCAATTTTCTCTTTGATCCTTCTTATACATTTAAAAGGGATCCTTTTCATGTAGGAATTATGTCCAAAACCCAAGGAAATCAAGGGGTTAAAAACTAAAATTTTAAGCAGTAGCTAAACTATCTGTGCTTTGTCTTAATCGGTCGATCGGTTGATCTACTTGTGTGAATTAATCGACTGATTCATACAAAATTCAGATTTTTTTGTATTTTATCTCTTAGATATATTTTATGAGTCCAAATATACCTTTTTGTTCAACTTATAAACTAAAAAATAGAACCTATCTGAAACCTCAAAATGTTACTATTCACACATTAGCAAATACTTTGTTTCTCTGATTCAATCGGTTTCATTGGTATGACAAACCAGTTGACCGATTTATCCTAAAGTTGCACTGGCAATGATTTTTGTAGCATAACAAATTTTTCATGCTAAGGGGTGTATACATGCAAAACACAAATGCCATTAGCTTAAATAAAGCCTAAATTCCCATTTATTTCGCAAAAGTGATCCTTACCTAAAGGCTTTATAAAAATATCTACTAGTTGATGTTTTGTGCTTACAAACTCAAGAACAATATCACCATTCATCATGTGATCTCTTAGGAAGTGATGTTTCACTTTAATATGTTTTGTACGTGATAATCACACATTAATATGTTTTATAGGATTCTTAAACAAACTTAGTGCACTAGTGTTATCACACTTGATAGGTATATAATCAAAATTAAGTCTAAAGTTTTTTAAGATTTGTTTCATCCATAAGTTTTGTGCACAACAACTACCAACTTCTATATATTCTGCTTCAGTTGTTGATAGGGCTATCGAGTTTTGTTTCTTACTTGACCAAGATGCTAATGATGATCCTAGAAAATAAAATGTTCCACTAGTACTTTCTCTATTAACCTTACACTCAGCAAAATTAGCATTCGAATAGCTAATCAAACTCAACTCGCTTTCTTTTGAATACCATAACCCTAAATTAATTATACCATGCAAATATCTAAAAATGTGTTTATTAATAGTTATATGGGATTCTTTAGGATATGCTTGAAAACATGCACATAAACAAATACAAAACATAATATTAGGTCTACTTGCAACTACATACAAAAGTGAGCCAATCATACCTCAATATTTGATGATGTATACATTCTTAACATTTACATTGATATTAAACTTGGTTGATGTTCATATAGGCGTGTCGGCTTCTTTGACATGTACCATCCCAAATCTCTTTAATAAATCCTTGATGTATATGCTTTGGTTGATGAAGATGCCATCTCTTGTTTGCTTGATTTGCAATTCAAGGAAGAAGTTCAATTCTCTTATCATGCTCATTCTGAATTCTTCTTAGATGAATTTTGTAAATTCCTTACAAAGAGTTTTGTTAGTAGCATCAAATATAATATCATCAACATATATTTTTACAAGCAAGATATCTTATTTTTTTTCTTTCTGAAGAAGGTAGAGTGTCAATTTTACCAATATTGAAATCATTATCAATAAAAAAAGATTTTAAGCTATCATACCATGCTCTTTATGCTTGTAAAAGGTGATTATAGGATTGAGTCCCACCTTAGTCAATCCATTAGCTAATACACGCAAACACACACACACAATACAATGATGTATGTTCAATGGCTTAGCACCATGAGGTGTCTATACTTTTAATATGTAAATTGAGTACAATTTGAATTGATGGAATTCAAGACAAGATCAATTTCTTAAATGATTTTCTTGATGAAAAGGTTATGATGCATTTGCTGAAGATATTAACATTTGTTGATGCTATATTTATTGTTATGTTTTTAATATTTGTTCTTGACAATCAAATACAATACACAGTGTAAGTGTATGAATGTTGTCATTTCATCACAGTCATTCTTTCATAAAATCTGTATGTGGTTATTTTTTTGCATGAAAGATCCAGGAGAGGAGGATAGGTAATTTAATCCAATCCGAAATTATTATATGTATATTATCTCATTTAAAGTATTTTTAATATAGTTATTTTAGCATATAAATAATGAGTCTTATTCGGATTTTATTAAAAAGTGTTTGTATCAATATATAATAATAATAATAATAATAATAATAATTAGATAATAACTATCTAAGACCTTATGAATATATAAATTTATATATTAATTGGGATTAAATCTATTTTTTTGAGGAGAATTCTCAAATGCATTCATTCTAATTAAATTCGTTTTAAAGTTGATTCCAAAATTCAAAATCAAGAAGAGAACATTCCCTTTTATCTATCCCGGTATGTAATTAGATGGAAAGTAAAACTGTAAACTGCTTACCAAAAATATTTTTGTTTTTAGGTCTTGAATTAAAAACATGGGAATGCGTATTTCATAATTAATTAACATTAGATGCAACCCAACCCACCCAACCCAATTCAACTAACCCAAGCAAAGCAAAGCCAAGCCAAGCCTCGTCCAGCGCGGCCTTACCCAAGCAATCCTTCTCCAGTTCTGGTCTTGTATTTGGCCGTTTCTCTCTTAAACCCTAAGTAAACCCTCAAAAGGCAGGCTTGCTTTCATTTTCATTCCATCAATTCAATGGCCTCCTCCTCTTCATCTTGCAGGAAATTTATCTCCAAATCATCTCTATCGTCCATCAAATCAGCCATCAGACCATCTAAGGCTCCTAAATCTCCCTCCACCCCCACCAGATCTGCCACCGCTTCTCACTTCCTTCTCCCATCCAAACCACCAACCTCCTCTCGATTCTCCTTTTCCAGGTTAACTCACTCTTACGGATACACGTATATATCTGTAACTTTATGTACATAGGGTGTGTTTTAAATTTATTAACTCATTGATTTTGTGTGTCCATAGGGCACCATGTGAGTTGGGATGCGTTCAGTCGCTGCTGCCACTACACAGCGCGGTGGCGGCGTCGAGGATGACATCATGCTTAAGTACCATATCCAGGAATTTCCGAGCGCTCTCTCAGGGTACACTCTGCTGCACCTCTCCCGGCCTCTAATACTGGCTTTTATTGTTTCTCTAGTGAGTATCCCCCCCCCCCTTCAGCTGTTGAATTGAATTTTTCTTCTTCATTCTGGAAATGTTTAATTTCTCCTATGATTTAGTGAATGAATAATAAAGCGCTTAATTCAATTCGATTTATCTTTTTGAAAATGGAATTTAAAATTCCAATGGATGTACTACTGAAAATTGCTGAAAAAAGAAGTTTTTGCAGTTGAAGAATTACAAGTTTATTTTGGGTTTGACGAGGCGAGTTAATGCTTGCTTAGTATATAAATTTGATCAGGGTATTAATTAGAAATTGAAGAGTCTAGTGCTAGTGCTAAAATTAAGATTCTTTATCCAGGTTGTATCTTTGCTTGAGCTTGTTGGGCTCATTTTTTGTACATTAAGCTGGCATTACGTTGTTAAGACAAATTTAGGGTGTCGAGCGGGATGAGAATTGAGAGTGCTTTAATCTGGTTTAACGCAATCTGACTGGAATATTTGGTTCCTGCAGGCACATAATTCAAAGAAAAAAACCGGGGACTTGCTGTCTGCATCGTTGTCAAGTATGAAACTATGAGTGCTTTTTTAATCATCTTAAAAATATTTGGTTATATCAAAGTGGAGGCCTTCGTTCCGTGTTGATGTATGCCCATGTCAATGCTGCTCTCTAAACTTGTTTGGATGATGTTAAACTAGCCCTTAAACGTAACATGCATGGGCTTCTCTTGCGTCAGTGTAACTTAGGAGCAACCAGTGTTCTTGATTTGTTAGAATCCGCTTTCTGTTTTATTGGTAATTTTTTCTGGGATAGTTTGCGATCTTTTCAGCTAAACTCAATTTTAACTTTCTGTACTAAAAGTATTCAATCATAGGATAACTGGTTTCTGTACTCATTTGGTTACCAACCAAAACAATAAACTTTGATGGTTTTCAGAACAATTTAGTCTATCATACAATGCAGATGTTAGTGAGATCGTTTTGTTAATTCTGAAACACATATCACAAAATACTGGTGCCAATTATGGTAGAGGAATTGACAAGCTAGTGTGTGGTTAAAATGTGAAGCTGGTCAGACAGGTTCAAAAAGGTCAATGAAGTTGTCACTGAGTCCTTTTCTTTTCCCTTTATAACAAGCTTGAACTTTATGGACATCAAGTAATGTATCTGTGAGGAATTTAGAATACCTTGGTAGCTTAACTGCTACATTTCCCAGATGGAGTTGATTGTACGTGAGACATGTTTGCTGTTTTTGGAGGTGGGTCTTGTCAATCAACCATACAATCTATGACTTGAAAACAATGTGGAACTTCGTTGGAAGATGTTTCATGTGAAAATTATTAGATACTATGCATTGTCATTTATAGAAAATTATGAAAGGAAGTTCTATGATCACTATGGAATTCGTGGTTCCATAAATAACACGATATAGAAAGTTTTCTTAGGATTATCACATGCGTTAAGCTTGCAATACAGAAAGAGTTGTTTTGTTAATGTATGTCGATGTCTTGTTCTTTCCTTAAGGAGGGCGCTTGTCTGTTGTCTGATCCTGTGTTTGTGGTGTTCATTTCTTTAGAGCTTGGTCTGCAAGTTCCAAGGTGACCTGTTAGGAGAGATCAGAATAATTGGAGGTTTATTTGTGTGCATGTCTTGTAGTCAATCATTCAATTTGTTACATATTATATTGATTTTGTTCTTGTAAATATATTTAATTTATTAATAAAGGTTTATGTATTTTTAATATTCATCATATATTTAATTAATAAATTTAAAGTAAAAATAAAGTTCTTGAAGCAAAAATGTTTTGCAAAGAAAATTATGAAATTGTTATAATTATGAGATTTATATTAGATTAAAACATTATTTCTAAATGTTTATGGTCAATGTTGTACTAGAACTAGACATTAATTAGAGTTGTTGAGACTAATATATATTATGTTTATATATATATATATATATATATATATATATATATATATATAAAGCAGGTGTTTTCATAAGTTGAGGTATGAGGGATACATAAAACTAAAATGTATGTGTTTGTCGGATGACATACACAATTATATATTGAATTGACTTACATGAGAATTTTATACGGTGCATTAACATGTGTCTATGAAAAGCATAGTTTTAAGATTCGGCCTGGCGGCCAGCCCGGGTTTCGGGTTTTGATTGGATCACGAGGTCAGCCAGGTAAATTTTTTTTTAAAAAAATCAAAACGATGTCTTTTTAGTTAAAAAACAAAAAAAAACAAAAAAAAAAAACAAAAGTTAACGGGTTTGCCACCGGGTCGCCAGGTCAACCTGTTGGGTCACGCCAGGTTTTTTCTTCCCCTGTTTTTTCTTCAACTCGGCCTGGTTCTAACCATGAGTTGGCCGGGTCCTAGATTGACCCGCCAGGCAACTATGATGAAAAGGCTCACATGACGGTTATATAAGTGATTTTTATATTTGAGATTATTAAGTTATTTTATATAGAGAGTTATGTTTTGATTCTACTACTTGTTATCCTAATCAATGGTAACAAATAAGTAGATATTAGGTGTGTGTGTGTGTGTATGAACTATATAAATATATTTAAGTAATCAATATAGCATTCATTACACGAGGTGAATTAGAAAAAAAAAATTCATCTATTTTCAAATAGTATTGACTGTAACTCCTTGACTAAGATAGAATGAGATTTGAAAATATTTTTAATTTTTATTTAAAGAATTAATAACTATGGTGTTGAGAATAAATATGATTTGAGAAAATGTGTTAGAGTATACATTTCTTGCTATAATGTTTAAATTAGAACATTGTTGGTGAAGTGATAATAATTATACTGAGAAACTGTTTATTTATTGAAAGGTTAAGTGAAAGTATTTATGATTTTTATAAATCAATCAATTGATAATAAATTAATTTAATCAAATTATTTTATTTTATTTTATTTGAAATTAAGATTTATATTTGAACTAATTTATTAGAGAATTTAATGGGTTATATATATAAGAATTATTATTTAAAAATTAAAATAAAATATAAATTTTAAAAATTAAATACGATAATGAATTTAATGACCAGTATGAAAGACATTATTGGAAAAGCGTAGCTTTACAGTTTTTACCAGGAATTGTCTGTTTATAAATATGCAGCTGCTTGAACCCGGTTTTGGATTTTTTTGGAGGGTGGCCAGGCTACTATTTGCAAGGTGCAGGAATTAAAAATGCTGTTTTTTAATGATGTTAACAGACATGCAAAATTCATGGAAAGGTATTATCCGCTTGCGCTTCTTTTGGGACCAACCGTTGATCCATAATGAACACTCGTCTGCACAATTTCACTTTAAGAAAAGTTTTATTTCGCCGTGCTGCCTTTTCTGACCATAAAAAAGTGACCATTGAATTTTAACAATGACATACCGGATGACAAATTTTGGATCTTCAATGCAAAGTATTATCTTGCCTTTATAGTAGTGTCTCAATTATTATTATTATTAACCAAAAAGAAAAAAAACTCAAAAAAGTTTATTAACAGAACAATTTATTATAACACGCACCCAAGTAGAAATAAGAAAGAAGAGGCAGTTTTAATTTCAACAAAAATTTTCTGCTGTCAAAATAATCTTCCTATCAAAATGGTTAAAATCACGATTTAACTTATATAATCATATAATTTTATGAATTAATATATATTTAAAATATAAATTTATTTTAAAAACTTGAAAATTAATAAAATCATGATATCAGTTAAATCAAATAAAATTATAAAAAATCATGATTTTAATACTGATTTTACAATTTAAAAAAAACATATACTGCATTGCAATGTAGAATATATGTTTCCTTCAAACTAATAGTAGCATGCCATTTGTCCACACTTTATAGTCCACAACTCCCCATCACTCGTCTTGTCGTCCATTTTTTACAATTTACCCTAAATTCCTAATTTCTGAACTCTGAATAGACAGTCTTTGAGGTCGACAACTCAGTGGCTCATGACTTCCTTTTTAGCCTTCATCAACAGTGGCAGGCAGTAGCGATCTTTAGAGTTTAGAGTTCAGTTTTCGACTCTTTATCAAAAGATAATAGCTCTCTGCTTGTCTCTCTTTATTTCCATCATCAACGGTATCCTCTTTAGTCTTCACTCTTCATCAATAGCAGCAGCGATCTCCTTTTTTCCTAAGCATCAACAGTTTTCTCTTTAGAGTTCAGTCTTCAGCTCGTCGACTTCCTCTTCAGTCTTCACCGTAAGTTGTTCTCCAATCCCTTGTATTTTCCTGGTCCTCATTGCCCATGATTTTGAATAAAAATTATTCCATTTATAATGTTTTGCTTGATGGAATGATTAGTATGAAGATTTTGAAGTGATTGGGTAATGAATATGCATTAGAAATTTTGAAGTGATTTGCAGATTTGGTAATGAAGTTTTATTCAAAAATTCATCCTCTTGTTTATACTCTCTGCCTCTCTTTTGTTTGTTTTATTGATGGCAAATTCAGTAAAGAAAATATGTTCAATTGTTCAAAATTTCGTTTATGCTCTCTGCCTCTCTTTCGTTTTCAAAAATTAGTTCAGAATTGCCGAGAGAAATGGAGAGGAAAACATTTTCTTATTATATTATGATGCTGCTGGTTTATTTATCGGTAAAAATTGCCTGATAAATTTCCAAAGGTTGCCTTTTGTAATGATCCAGAATTTAGATATTTGATCAGTGATTCAATATTTCCACGAATCCACCATACACTTGATTGTCCATACAACATGCAATTTGCAGATTTTAATCCAGGTAGTAGTATATTTTAGGAACCGCCATGCATGGATTTTAATTGTTTAGTTGCTAAATGAAAATATTATCTTTAAGGAGTGATAACTTGGATTCATAAAATAGAACCAGAGCAATAATTCAAAGGAGATAAGAGGATAACTTAGAATAACAGATTTGATAAACACATGTATTTGAATTGTGATCTCTAATTTAGTTTTAATTTAGTTTTGCGAGTTTTTTATACATGTTTTAAATTTGTTATTTGTTAGTTAATGAAAAACTACTTAAATTATGTTTGAATTTTTATTTGAATAATGTATTTTAAGATGCTTGAACTATATATGTATGAATTTTTATTAAGGTGTTTGAATTATGTATAAAAACAATTTCTGTATATTTTTACAATCTAAATTTATATTTTTGTATTTTATATATCATGTTAAAAATGAGTTTTTGACAACTTTTTTCTTATCTCCCGTTGTCCAGGCAATCTCTCGGATCGGCTATGTGTGTTTAAAACTACAATATTTATCGATTCTTTTATATGGAATGATTGAGTCTTTATATTGTCAATTTTGTCTTAAATGAGATCCTTCACCTTTGAATTTTTTTAATCTAACCCTTGTACTATTAATTTATCCAAATTGCTACTTCCTCCCGTCACAAAGGTATTATTTGTCCACTAATTTTGATTTTTTTTTCATTTTTGAAGAAGAATCATGGAAAGATAATAAGAATATATATGTTTTTTTTTAAATAAACAACGTATTATTTGTCCACTAATTTTGATTTTTTTTCATTTTTGAAGAAGAATCATGGAAAGATAATAAGAATATATATGTTTTTTTAAAATAAACAACAAATATTAAAATAAAATAAAAAGAACTAACTCCATGTATTCCCTTGATTTATAATTTTATGTTTATTAATTAAAAAGTTCTAAAATAAAAATATGCCCATAAATTTTTAGTGAAATGAAAATTAAAAAAAAAAACCTAACTAAATCAAGAAATAAAAATACAGGCCAGTTCAACTCCATTATTAAAGAAAGAACTTGGGTTTATGGTTTTCATGGATATGTTTTTTTTTTTTTTTTTTAAGTTTAGTTTAGATGATGTTTGATATTATATTAAGGGGGAGGAGGGCTAAAACCTTTTCAAAAAACACAACTAATTTTTTTAGTCTTTTTATTTATAAAAAATCATTTTACTGAATATCAAGTATAATTCTCAAAGGCATAGGTTTTTTATTTTACAAGATTTAAAAGTTTTTATTTTTTCAATTTGATCTTTAAACCTTTTTTTTGGATGATTTAGCTGTAATTGAAGACTAAAATGATCCAAAAACCTTTTTAGAGTGAGAAAAAAAAATAGATCTGATTTTTTTTATTACCTTAATTACTAAGAAGAAAACAAAAATGAAGTTAGTTATGATAAAATTTACTGACTATGTAACCATTACCTTTCTTTTCAAGCAATTTTAATAATTTAAAACCTTTTCAAAAAAGCACAAAACACAATATTTGTTTTAGTTTTTTTATTTATAAGACATCATTTTACTGAATATTAAGTATAATTCTCTAAGGCATAGGTTTTTCATTGTGTAAGACTCTACTGCTTACATATTATTATGGATGAACTGTGCAAAAATATTTATTTTTTCAATTTGATCCTTAAACTTTTTTTTGGGCAATTTAGTCGTAGTTGAAGACTAAAATGATCCAAAAACCTTCTTAGAGTGAGAAAATAAAATAGATCTAATTTTTTTTTATTATCTTAATTACTAGGAAGAAAACAAAAAATGAATTTAGTTATGATAAAGTTTATTGACTATGTAACCATTGCCTTTCTTTTTAAGCAATTTTAATAATTTAAAACCTTTTAAAACAAGCACAAAACACAATATTTTTTTAGTCTTTTTTTTTTTTATTTATAAGACATTATTTTATTGAATATTAAGTATAATTCTCAAAAGCATAGGTTTTTCATTGTACACGACTCCATTGCTCACATGTTATTATGGATGAATCGTGCAAAATTTTTTATTTTTTCAATTTGATCCTTAAGCTTTTTTTTTTGGACGATTTAGTCATAGTTGAAGACTAAAATGATCTAAAAACTTTTTGAGTGAGAAAATAAAATAGATTTGATTTTTTAATTACCTTAATTACTAAGAAGAAAAAAAAAATGAAGTTAGTTATGATAAAGTTTATTGACTATACAATCATATGGTGGGATCGACTTATGATGAATATAAGAAAAAATCACGAGATGCATGTTGAGACTTGGGATTAAATGTGTAATATAAGAAGAAGATTTGTCTTTAGTTATTATTACAGTGTAATATCCCAATTTTCAAGACCACACATCAATCATAAAATGGGAAAAACATGACAAATTTTTCTTTGAAACTGGATTCATACTAAATTCACCAAAAAATTCAGCAAAGTCTCCTATATACTAGAAGGTTCCAAGTTATCGGCAAACAACCTATACATTTCTATTAATCATTATTCAATCACAACCCAATATCTTGAATCTCAATCTTCATCAATATTTATTGGTACAACCATAATTTGTATGTTCAAACATTCAATTTAAAGGATGTTATTACAATTCAAGTTATCGTTTCTTGAGATATAAAATACATCAACATTTGTTTAGTTCTAAAAACATAAAAGACATAGACTCTAAAATATTACTCCTATTGTGAATATGATGGACCTGTGACACGATTAAAGAGTTGATTTCTTATCCCAAGTATAAGAATGTTAAAATAATAAATAACTCGGCAAGACCGAGGTCGATCCACAGGGAGGTCAACTATATAAATTATAGGTAATATATATAATTTAACAAAGAGTTAAAGAGATCTTTGAGATATGAGATTAATGTGAGGATAAAACAATAATAAAAATAGTTGTCAACGTTAGAGGATCTAATAATAGTATTAGAAATAAGTATAGTATAAACTCTTTTTATTATTCAACTTGAAACCACACACAAAAGAGGTTACAATCGGATGATTTATCCTTAATAATTCATTATAAATTTTTAATATAATCATATTAATTATCTTATTTTAGTAACACTATACTTTAAATATTGTCAGGAATTCATGATGCTAACTTATGTTAACAACAAATCAAGTTCCTCTCATAATAACGATGTCGGCCCAAGACTATGGGATCAAGCATTTATTATACCAAGTGTTATACAATACAAATCTAAATTAATCATTTAACAAGTAAGGTATTAAGAATTAGTAAGATAAAAAAATAAGACATATTAATAACAAACTTTCTTGGATATAAATATTGAAGTCAATGTTGAGTTTATATTATACATATTCTAATACCATTAGTGAAACTTTTTCACATTGACAAATTAAACTTAGCTAAACATTATAAAAAAGAAAAACATAAATAAACAAGATAAGAACATAATTATGATATAAGTTAACTAAGTATAGTAAAGGAAATGAAAAGTATAAACAAGAGATTAATATAACATGAAAGAAAACTTGAGCATTACAAAGAGAGAAAGCAAGAAAATGATCTTTATTTGAAAACCAAGATGCCTAAATGAATGAAAAATGCCTCCTTTTATAGGCCAAAAAAACTATTCATTTGGTAATTAACTATTGAATTAATAGCCAACTAATAACTTAGTGGACATGGTGGTTTAGGAATGTATTTGTTTTTTGGATGAAATGACATTTCTACAATCAGAATTTGGCAAAGTGGTCTTCATGAAAGTTGTAGGAATCTATCTCAGCTTTCCACCTAAAGAAGTACGAGCTCATTTGGACTTCTAAAACTTAAGATATGGACTGAACACTAAACAGTATCTGGGCTACAAGACAGATTCAGACTTCTCTTTTGATTCCAAGACTTGGATTCCAAAATGGCAGAATTGAGTCTTGGACTCTTTATGAATGTTTTAAGCCTATATCTTAGCTTTCTAGCCATATAAACCAGATTGAAATCCAAGATCTACATATCCAAATATGATCCAATGACGGAATGGTGTTCCAGTTTGAATTGAACCAAAATCTCTTTTCTAAGCTTAGCCCTTTCTTTGTCCTTTTAGTTTCAATAGTTACTCACATCAATCAATCATTTGAATTGTGAGATATGTCTGCATTTAAAATGAGCATTTACCATAAATTAAAGCTATTTTATACTACCAGACTTGTTATTATAAAACATGCTTAAGTTAGGGAATTTAATGATACTAAAAGTACTATATAATGATATAAAGCTTTAATAACAATGCATTTTTATGTACTAATCAACCTGCAACAAGATAACATTTGAAGATAGTTATAATAAAAGCAATATTAATGTAGAACATCAAATATTATATAGACACACACACACACACATACATAAACCTTGTGGTTTGTAAAACTTCTTTAGCAGAGTTTTTATACATACTTAAACCTATTTCAAAAATGATTTTTATAGCAACCATAACTCTGAAAAAAGAACTTGGTTTTTCAAAACCTTTTAACAACAAAGACATGAGATGCAAAAGTGTTTTGATGATTTTATTACATTATATAAAGTGTAGATCCTATTTTTCGATTGGTTTGAGTAATATTATGCATCTGCACATCATATTACATATCCATTTGCATTAACAAAACATGCATGTCTCATAACATCTAGAAGTAAAACTCCTATTTAGGAACTTGCTAGTGGTCCTTCAGTCGAGTCAGATCTCCACCCCTGAGGAACTTTACCCTAAAGGAAGGTCTTAAGATCTGCTAAGACCCATTTATAGTGGAAACTGTTCCAAATCTAAACCACATCCAAAGCCCAACAAGCCATATTACAAGAGATCAACCCACAAATAACGTTTCTACTCCAAACTAGAACAACCTTACTACAAAAAAACCCAAAGAAAATTTATAAAAGTCTACAAATCTTCACAGTCTAGGCCTAAACCAAAGCTCGTGTAACCACAAAAAAAAAAAAGTAAAGCAAAAATTGACTCCACTGTTGTTGTCAATTTCTGAATCGGCTGCGACACGGTTTTTTGGCTGTCGATTTCTTAACCGACAGCATCATAGTTTTTTGCTATCGATTACTGAATTAACAACGGCACAGTTTGGTTGTCAAGTTCTGAATCGGCAACGATACAGTTTTTGCTATTGATTTTTTTAATTGACAGCAACACTGTAAAACCCAATAAAAATTAGTGTTGAACCGGTCCATTCTAGGTAAGAATAATAAAGGACATGACCAGCCTTAGAATAACTCAAAAGAGAGATGAGAATAACCTTATCCAGCCTTCCAAACACCCTTCCTTATTTAAGAGGGGTATAAATGCAGCAAATGAGAGATAATGACTTTTGCTCTCCAAAAAAAAACCAACTAGCCAGTAGCCTTGGCTGTAACAACCTCTCTTCCTAGAGCAAAACCAGCAAACCCAGCTAAATACATCTCCTTGGAACGTGGGAGAAGAAGGGAGAAGAAGTAGTAGAAGAAGAAGACTGCAAGTAGAGGGGAAGAAAAACTTGTTGAATCCTTCTTAAAACTACCAAAAACATCAAGTTATGAACCAAGCCTTTCTCCCCACCTGTTCTTGAGACTTTGGGATAAAAATGATGAAGAAAAACCCCAAGTAGATGACCTAGAATCCTTACACCAGTTGCTAAGGAAAATTGTGCTGAAGAATGCATATAAAACAGGGGTGAATGGGAGGCCAAATTCTACAACACTTAACATAAGGTGGAAGACCAACCATGGTGGAGGCTAGATAGAATGCAAACATTATGAGAATAAAAGCATGAATTATGACCTTGTTAGAACCTAAGATCATGCAGAAATCTAAATAGAAAACATGATAGCACTATTGACTTGATTTTTTTATTGTGTTTGATGAAATTATGTGATAATGGGCTTAGGGTTTGTTTGGGAGTGCTTTTCAAAAGCACTTCTGAAAAAATTTAAATTTTTTTTATTTTTTTTGCTTTAAATAAATATGTTTTTTATGTTTTCAAATCATTTTGATGTGCTGATCTCAAAAATAATTTTTAAAAAATAAAAAAAATTATTGGCATGCTTTTCTGAGTGAAAAACACTTTGGAAAGCAACAACAACCACACTCTCAAACACCCTCTTAGAGTAAGGTTATGTGCAAGATTGTGTTATCCTTGAACTCTAGAAACATGCTTGAGCTAAAACAAAAATCGTATCATGTGCTATCTTGATTCTATAATGTGAATGATGACACTACATAGCTTGAGAACTAAGTGAATGATGGTGTGCTTGTAACATGTTTTGTGATTATAAATTGTGTGGATGAATTGCCATGTTACAATCGTGAATGTAAAAGTGTGTAATTGTAACAATGCTGAATGCCGATATTCGATGAAATGATTTGGGAAAAACTTACTAATAAACACGTGCCGATGCTTGTATTGCTTGATGATGAATGATGAATGGAGTGTAATTCCAATGAGGTTATATGTAACGCCCCACACTTTCATATGTGTTTATAGTTACTTTCCTACAATTTTGTACGTAAAAATACGGGTATTTTGTTTTCCAATTCTCATATAAAAGTCCACCGAAATTTCCATCAAAATTTTGGCAGTCTCTCTTATACAGGAAGGTCCCAAATTATCGACATATACCTTGTTTACACTTTTAATTTCTTACATCTCATAACTCAATCACAACCCAATCATCCTGGGTCTTAATCCCACAAACATTATCATCATCATCATCATCATAGCAACCACAACATATATAACATACATTGAACAACAAATATCATTATAGGGGAATAAATGAGATAAACATGCATACATGAAACATGATTATATGAATTTCAGAATTAAGTTCATCTATTTAGTTTTAAACATCAATTATACAAATTAAGGTATATAAAAGTTGTAATACTACAAATACAAAGGTATACTCTCTATAACCTAGACTATAAAAAGTGAACATAAGCTAGGATCGTGTATGTTATGGTCTTGAAACAAAATACATATTATTGAAACATGAAAATCACAACAATATAGCAATACAAATATCCAAGACTTTAAAAAGACAAACATGTATTTATATTTTATTCACTTCTCTCTTCTAGTTTTCATTAGAAACTCTTTCTCCTTCAATTACTAAAAAACCATCTCCTCTTCCATTGTCAACCTCCATTCAAGATTTCATAGGATCAACCATAACCATTTTCACTTAACACATTACCAATACCAATTTCACTGGTATCATCATCACCCCGTAGGTGTCGAATGTATGCTAACCAATACATAGTGATCCCCTTAACCAGGATCCTAACACAAACTAAATATATGCTAACCAATACATGATGATCCCCTTACCCGGGCGATTAGTACTTAAAAGTGTATTTTTATCAAGGTTTTATATCATCATTTTGCACTTGAAGTATCAATAACTTCTTAACTAAAGCATGTTTTATAATAACATATCTAATAATATAAGATACCTTTAATTTATGATAAATGTTCATCTTAAATGCAGGCCTATCATATAAATGAAAGAATTGATTAATGAGTTTAAGTACTGAAATTGAAAGGGCAAAGAGAGGGTCAAACTTAGAAAATAGATGTTGGTTCAATCCAAACTAGAACACTGTTCAGTAATTGGATCATATCTAGAGCTGTAGATCTTGAATTTAGGTCTGCTTTATATGGATGGAAAGATAAGACATAGGCCTAAAACTTTCATGTGGAGTCCAAGATTTAAAAAGGTTATTTTCAAGTCTAAATTATAGTAACAACAGAGAAGTCTGAATTTGTCTTGCAGCCTACACACTGTTCAATGCTTAGCCCATATCTCGAGTTTTAGAAGTCTAAATGACTTAAAAAAAAATTCCTAGAAAGCTGAGACAATTTCCTAGAACTTTCATGGTACAGGTGGTTCAAATTTAGACGTTATCAATGATGTTTTGTTCAGACAAGAAGATAAGGATTGTCACCAAGTCAAGATGTAGCCACCCACTCAACAATTATTCATCAAATTAATAATTCCAAATTTTGGCCTATATTTCCTTTCCTTTACTTAGTTAACTTGTATCTTATTTATATTCTTATCTTGTTTATTTATATTTCTCTTCTTCATTATGTTTAACTAAGTTTATTATGTCAATGTGATAAGGTTACACTAATGGTGTAAGAATAAGTATAGTGTAAAACTCAACATGGATTTCAATGCTTATATCCTAAACAACTTGCTATTAACATGTCTTCTTATTTTTATCTTATTAATTCTTAATACATTGCTTGTTAAATGGTTAATTTAGATTTGTGTTGTATACACTTGGTACAACAAATGCTTCGCATTTTCATAGCCCAACCGTATGGTATAACCTACACCTGTGCTATGAAAAGAACTTGATTTGTTGTTAACATAAGTTAGCATCATGAATTCCTGATAATATTTAAAATTTTGGTGTTACTTAAATAAGATAATTAATATGATTATCATGTTAACAATTTATAATGAGTTATTAATGACAAATCATCCAATTGGAACCTCATTTATGTGTAGTTTCTAGTTGAGTAATAAAAAGAGTTTATATTATACTTGTTTGAAATACCATTAGTGGATCCTCTAACCTTGATATTTATTTTATCATTGTTTAATCCTCACAATAATCAAACATCTCAAAGTTCTATTTAACTTATTATTATTATTATTATTATTATTATTATTATTATATAGTCAATCTCCATGTGGTTCGACCCCGAACTTGCCGGGTTATTTATTACTTTGACATTCCTACACTTGGGAGAAGACATCAATTTTTTGGTCATGTCACCGGGATCCTAACATACACTAAATGTATGCTAGTCAATACATGCTGATCCCCTTACCTGGGACCCTAACATACACTAAATGTATCCTAGCCAATACATGTTGATCCCCTTACCTGGGATCCTAACATACACTAAATACATGCTAGGCAATACATGCTGATCCCTTTACTTAGGATCCTAACATACATTAAATGTATGCTAGTCAAAACATATATTTCCACTTAACACACTATCGATACCAATTTGGACTATTACTGTCCAACTATTACTGTCTTGTTTTTTAACCGTTACTGTCTGACCTCTCCTCTGATTTTTAACTATATCTAGATTTATAGAACTTCGTTTCAAGCAAGATTGGTCTCTTTGGAAAGCTAAGACATGAGGCTACAAGTTGTCTAAAGGAAGAAGAACCCAATTGATACGATCCAAGCTAGGTCAAATTCGGATTTTGATGTAAAATGTGAAACAATCCAGTTTTACAGCAACAGTCATAATTCTTCATTCGACCGTTGGATTGGGCTGAACTTTTACGTGGAGTCTCCTAACATGTTTTTCTACCTCAAGTTAAAATTTCAGGTCAATCAGAGTTTGGTAAGGCATCACGATATTGGTCAATATAGGCTGTATGAATTTTGTTATTTACTTCCTTTCAACTTATGGACTTTCTATTTAGTTAGGATTCTTTTCCTAAAAGAATGTGGCAACTTGTTTTGGGAATATCCTAATTCTACAAGAATCTTTAATGGGCTGCAATATAGTTTTCCAAGTATGGTAAGGATTCATTAATGTTTCGAAATCTTTTTCTTACAAGGATTCCTTATTCATCCTAGCTACAACAAGGAAAGAAGACTTCATAATTAATTCTACCTTCAAATCAGATTTCCTAGTTTATTTGGGGCTTCTTAAAGGTGACAAATCTGATTCTAGCATATTTAGGATGATAATTTTTGGATTTTATTTGTTTTTATTGTTTTCTTCTTAGTCTTTGGGTTATTATTACTTATTTGGGTCAATTGTAAGTGGACTTCATATAAGTCCATCTAAGGGGAGTCCATTAGGGTTTCTTTAAGTCTAGAGTCAGTATAAATAAAGCCATAACCAAATATGTAAGGTTACGTAATTTTTAGATCAATAAACTTCTTTGTCGCATTTGTTATGTGTTGGTGGGATAATCTCCCTTTCTTGGCTCTCTAAAGGACTGAAAACAACTTATCAAAGAACAACTGTTTTTATGGCATCATCATTATACTTCTCGTTTGCAAATCAATATTCGTTGGGTGGGGTTTTTTTCGTTTCCAATAGTGATGGTGCCTATGTATAAGTTAGTTTTGTGTCACACTCTTATCAAACCTTATTTACTTGGCTTTCTGGGAATTGGTGTCTTTGCGTGTGGGTTGCGTGACTAGATGATCATGAGGTTCGCATCATTTGGTATCAAAGCTTGTCTCCATTAATCAGGTTATATCCTTCTGAAATTTTTGTTTCTTGTTGTTTTTGCAAAAATTCCTTAGTGTCCAATTTCTTTTTCTCCATTAATCAGCTTGATTTTGCAGGATATGAAAAAAAAATTATTTATTTTGTTCGATTACTGTCCAAAATATATCAGTAGCATAAGAAAAAAGAAAAGAAAAGTTCAAAAAGATATTTATTGGTTTCTACCGCAGAAAACTAAACAAGGGAAAATTTGATCAAATCAACTTGGAATTATCTCAAATTTTATACAATTATTTCTGGTGTCCTAACCGCACTACATATTAATTTTTGGATCAATTGGATATCGTTTGTTGTGGTTTTCAATTTCGGGGTAATCAGGTCTAATTCATAAGGTCTTTGTGTTAGTATATCAAACCTTTTTATAAATTGCTCCAAATTCATATTCTATCTCTTTGGGTTGATATCGCACTATATATGAAATCTTAGCTTGATTGGAGATAATTTACTTTAGGTTCCAGATTCAGACTTAACTCGTCGTAAACGAGTATGTTCTGCGTCAACTTTTGAAATTCACTTTCTTTTTATTGTTTTTGTTTCTTGCAGTATATTTCTAACATAGTTGGGTGTTGTTTCATCATTTTTGCATATTTCATTTCTGGTTTTATTCGAGTCTTCAGTTTCATTTGTATTTTGGATAGATTCGCTTGCTACTCACGAGACTATCATTATAATTTTATTTTTGTTTGTTTTTTGATTTTTATTACTTCTTGAGTCATATAATACATATTTGAATTGCGCTACTAAGTTGGTTCTATTTGTTGTTGGTTTGAGTTCCGCAAGAAGGTGAGATGAGAGGTGTGAGGATATTAAGAGTGTTTGAGCGAAACATGAGGCATGTGAGGATTTTTTTTACCACTTACCAAATTTTGCATGTACTATCATGCCAGATCAAAACAACACACCACCCCCTCATGATGTAGAACTTAAATTCCAAATGCACGCCATGACGAAGATGATGGAAAGAAAGAATTTCATGATGGGGAACTTGTGTGACAGACTTGAGAAGGTGGGAAAACATGGTAGCATGGCTAGAACATGTAACCAAGATGTGAGAAAGGTTGGGGCTGAACTGAAATCAAACAATGGTAGTGGGGACGAAAGGCCAAGTGGGATGATTAGGAGGAGGGCGTTGATGATAATGGTGATGGTGGTTTTAAGGATGAGACCATAGGCCATCAAGAAGGTATTCGAAAATTTAGAAACTAAAGGGATTTCATGTCTTTTGATGAGGTGTTATAGCAAAAGAAAAGAAGGATTCAAAAGGAGAAGTGGTATCAAAGGGAGAGAAATAATGAGATTAGTGTTCTAAAAAAAGAATCCAAGAGTCTATCTCGTATTCTAGGGGAGATGAAGCAAGAACTTGATGTGTTAATGACAATAGTCAATGCCCAGCAAGCTTCAGAAAGGGGAGAAAACATGCTGCAATGATGATATACAAAATAGAACAGCTGCTACTTTCATTCAAAGTTGTTAGTGATGATTGCTGGCAAGAAAAGAACTCTAAAGACTTCAAAAAGAGGCTAAGGAATTTTCCATTCAACTTATTGATGATTCGAGGACGAATCATCTTGAAGCGAGATGGAATGATACGATCCAGGCAAGGTCAAATTTGGATTTTGATGTAAAATGTGTAACAATCTAGTTTTACGGCAACAATCATAATTCACAATTCAACCATTGGATCAGGTTGATGTTTTACAGGGAGTCTCCTAACATATTGTCCTATCTTGGGTTAAAATTTCAAGTCAATCACAGTTTGGAAAACATCACAATATGGGTCAACAGAAGTTAAACGAATTTTGTTATTTACTTTCTTTTGACTTATGGACTTCGTATATGGCTAGGATTCTTTTTCTAAAAGGATGTGGTAGCTTGTTTTAGATGTATCCTCATTCTACAAGGATCTTTAATGGGCTGCAATATAATTTTCCAAGTGTGGCAAGGATTAATTAATGTTTCAAAATCCTTTTCTTACAAGGATTCCTTATTCATGCTAGCTACAACAAGGAAAGAAGATTTCAGAATTAATTCTACCTTCAGATAAGATTTTCTAGTTTATTGGGGACTTCTTAAGGATGACAAATCTGATTCTAGCATATTTAGGATGATAACGTTCGGGGAATCGTGAAAATAGACCATGGTAAGTGTGTGTGAGATGGTCACCCCTGAAAATAGACTAATGTAAGTATGAGTGGATAGGTCGCCCCTAATAATAGACCACAATGAGTATGTGTGGGCAGGTCGCCCGTGAAAACAGACCAGTGTGAGTATGTGTAGGCAAGTCGCCCGTGAAAATAGATCGATTTTTTCAAAAGGAGCAAGCTGCTAGTGAAAATATACCAATTTTCTTCAAAAGGGACAGGTCATCTAAGATAATGAGACCATTTTCTTTTAAAAAACGAAGTCCTTGGATGAGTGGATCACTCAGCAAACCAGGAAGACCTTTTATTTTCTTTACAAGCTTACTATGCAAAACATTGAGGAGGTTTTGCTTCATAAGCATTATAAAGATGAGGTATCTGTTGCTACCTAATTTTTGACCCAATATTTGGATAAATTTTTTTAAAAAAAACCAAAAACAGCAAAAAAAAATGAAAACCCTAAAAAAATGCATTCTTGATATATTTGCATCATTCTTAGCATTTTCAACGTCATCTCAAAAGAATTTAAATTTCAAAGGTATTTTGAACACATTCAACTTTTAACGCGTTGTTTTTAAAATTATTGATTTTCCTCGTGGAGGCGACGTTGTTATTGCTTGTTTTTAAAAAAATTCAAAATATAAAAAAATAAGAAAAAAGAAAAAGAAAAAGTTGAGGGACTAGTTTGGAGCAACATTTTACTTATAAATATAAGTATATAACAAACCAAAAAGAGGGGGGACAAAATAAAGAAAGGGAAAACCTAAACCTAAAACCTATCACTTTGATAAAGGTTGTCGGCCTCTCCTTCCTTTGAAAAAAAGAAACTAGAGAGATCTCTCCCAGCTGCCACCCCCGTTTTGGCTTCTACGATCTTCCCCTCTTACCTTATGGAAGCCGGCCAACCCCTTTCTTTTTGAAAAACTAGAGAACAAAACCAACCTCCTCCCATTTCCTGTCTCGACCAGACCCACACCAACTCGCTAAGACTCAAACCCGCCAACCACATCAACGACCCCTCCCTCTACCATTTTCAGTTGTCCCTCACTTCTCCCAAAGCCAGTCCCTTCACTCTCCTTTCCTCTCCATCACTAACAACAGTGCATCGTAGAGAAGATGAAGAAATAAGAAGGGAGGCCAAAGGACAGTAAGAAAAAACAGAAAACTGAGGGGTGCCGATCTCCCAACCATGGCAACGGTTGATGACACCGCCAGACGCCAGTGTAGAAATGAAGTAGGAGGAGGGAATTCGCCGATCAAGCCATCCACACGTCTGGTCTGTCAACGGTGCGTGCAACAAAGCTACTCTCCTCTCAGCCACCATGAACATCCACCTCCATCGTTCCTTCTCTCTAGATCTCGCCAACTACCACCAACTGCACAAATGAGACAAAGACCCAGTCGCCAGCAGCTCTTTGGTCACATTGTCAGGCGCCTGAAACAGAGAAGAAAGGGAAACAAAAAGAAAAGGAGTTGTAGAGAGAGAAGCAGATCTGCAAAACAAAGAAAGGAAAAAAACTAAAATTGATTGCTTGTGTGTTTTCTTTTATTGTAGGTAACGATGGTCCTCACAGCCAGCATGGAAGGGAAGAAAAGAAGAAAGTAGGCCAAATCCACCCATTTCCGGGCATTCCCTCAGGAAGCTTGTGCTAGGGGTTCTAAATCCTTTCCTGACCACAACTAGTCCCTTACCCTAGAATCTCTGACAATGACCAATACACTCAGGTTTCCTAGTAACCTTTAATCAAATACTAGGTGGCCACTCTCAAATCAAGAAACAAATGAACAAGCAAAAATCACCATCGACGTCGCGTAGGGGACGTGCGACAGTGTGGGTATTGTACTTGATCCTAAAAAGATCAAGATAGAATCTAAAATTATGGATTGTGTATGCTTACAATGGAAAGGCATATCGATTTCTTGTAAACAAGTCAAGTATTAAGGATATTCATCCTAATACTATTATAGAATCAAGAAATGTTTTATTCTTTGAAGATGTGTTTTCATGAAAGGAAGCACAAGAAAAACATTAACTTAAAAGAACGATTAAGGCTAGTTTAAGTAGTTATCATCAATTGAAAGATGATGAAGTTGAGCTGAAAAAGACTAAACAAGAAAAAATGATCAAAACATTTGGTCCAGGTTTTCTAACATACTTGTTAGAAAATAAACCTCAAACATACTAATGTCGTGTTTGTAAGCTTTCTATTAGACGAAAGTAGTCAATAATAAAATAGAATCCATTATGAATAATCATATATATAAACTAGTAAATCTTTTGTTCAAAAGTAAACCATGAGGCCATAAATAGATCTTCAAAAGAAAGATGATAATTGATGACACTATTGACAAATAGAAAGCTAGATTTGTTATTAAAGGATTTAGTCAACAAGAAGGTGTGTATTATTTTGATACATATTCATCTGTATCAAGAATAACTTATATACAAATGTTAATAGCTATCACAAATATTAACAACCTTAAAATACATCAAATTAATGTAAAAACAATTTTCTTAAATTGTGACCTTGATGAAGAGGTCTATAAGGAGCAACCGAAGGGGTTTATTATTAATGGACAAGAAAAAAAAAGTATATAATCTTGTCAAATCATTATATTTTTTGAAACAAGCTCCTAAACAATGGCATAAAAATGTTGACAAAGTTGTGTTATCGAATGAGTTTAAAAGTCAATAAATTTTACTAAATGTATTTTATGTGAAAACACAAATAAAGGTTATATTATCGTACATTGAAGACATGCTAAGTTTAGATAGCAATGATCACATGATCAAGTCTTCTAAGAAAATGTTAACTAACTTGTTTGACTTGAAAGACTTGGGTATTGTAGATATCATACTAGGAATAAAAAATTTCTAGGAGATTTGATGGATTGATATTGTTCTAATCTTATTATGCTGAGAAGATTCTTGATAAATTTTATAAATGTGACAATAACACTGTCAAAACATCAATTGATATAAATGTATATTTTTCCAAGAATAGAGGTAAGGGAAAAAAGCCAATTTGAATATTCTTGAATAATTAAAAGCCTAATATATATTATGAACTATATAAAGCTTGATATTGCTTACTTAGTTAGCAAACTATGGAGATTTATTGTTAATCTAAGTATAGATTATTGTAAAACAATAAAAAAGATACTCAAATATTTAAGGTATACCTTAGACTATGGGCTACACTATACTAATTACCCTCAATGGTACTAGAAATGTATAATGATGCAAATTGAATATTTGACACTAAGGATTTAAAATCCACTATTGGATATGTTTTCATACTTGATGGAGTAGTTGTGTCATAAAAATCCTCTAAAAAAACATATATCGCAATATCCACAATGGAATAAAGTTTATTGCTCTTGATAAAGATGGAAAAGAAGTCAAATGACTTTGGAATTTTCTAGAGGATATTTCATGTTGGCAAAAACTAGTGCTAATTATTTATGTTTATTGCAATAGTCAATCAACAATTGGAAAGATACAAAGTAATATGTATAATGGTAAGTCTAGATATATATTTCGCAGACATAATACTGTTAAAAACTTGCTCTCAAATGATATTTTTTATATTGACTATGTAAAATCAATAGAAAATATTATGGACCTGCTAACCACAAGTTTATTGAGAGAGCTTGTATATAATTCATTAAGGGTAATAGGCTTAAAGCCCTTAAAGATAAAATATTGTAATGATGATAATCATACCTAGTTGACTGGAGACCCCAAAATCTTGGTTCAAATTGGAAAATTAAGTCATATAAAATCTTGATAGTAGTTAGAAATTATTATTTCCTACTTATTGAGTCATGTTTAAAAAGGTGTTATTTGTAGTGAGATAAAATGTGAGAAATGCTTTTAATGATTTTGGGATACCAAATAGTGTATAACATAATACTTTTAATGAAAGATCACTTATATAAGTGAGAATGTGATCTTTTTTAGAATTTCAAAAAAGAGTTGAATTCTTTAAAGCACTCATGAATATGGAAGTTGTTAAGGGATATAATAGACACAATAGTGAGAATTAAAAAAAATCTCTAGGTAAAGAACTATACGAATATTATTGTCTTGATTTACATAAAAGGTTGAATACTTCGAGATATCATGTTCATTAATTAGCCAAGTAAATTCGATAATATTTTATTAAGGATAGTAGCCAAAAGATACTCTTAATATAGTGATCTACCAAATCAATATTTATGTATCAATCTCCAAGTCATTTTAAAATTAGTTAGACAATTTCTATTTAAATGGAGGATTATTGAAAGTTTTATTTGAGAACATTACTAATGGGCATATTTGAGGCAAAGTTTAACAATGAGATCCACTCACTATTAGGAATAAAAACTTTGTTATAATCTACTTTTCAGTATAAGCTCTTTAACATGGAACATTAATATATTTTAAGTAAATTATAGGTGAATAAGTAATTAATCTCAAAGAACTCTTAATTTTCATATTTTGGTAATACTCAAAACCTTTTAAAAGAACTTTATCCCACATAGAAAAGAAACAAAATTTTCTTAGTGCTTATATAATGAGAAGTTAAGAAGTTAAAACTAGGTCAAAAGGAGGGTTTAGTTTTTTTTGTAAAATAATATTTTGGGCTATAAAGATTATTTTTTGCCAACTAAAATTTAGGTTTAAGTTTGGTTAGTCCATGAAGAAGTATTTCTTCTAAACAATGAATATTAGAATTTGATCATTTTTTCTAGAACTCTTTCAATAATACCTTAACAAATTTTTCAACTAAAAATCACCTAATTTAAATAAAAAAAATATTCAGGTTTAATTCTAGTTTCATAGTGGGTAATCAAAGTTGTTAGTGGAAAATCTTTATCAACTTTTTGTTCCTAAAATTCTCTATAAAAAAGGCCAAAGAAAAGTATTTCAGGTTGGTTAATTCTATATTTTTTTTATATAATTTGATAGTTTTCTTCACCTAATTTTCCAGCATTACTCTTTTGGTTTTGAAATTTATTTCCTCTCTAAACTTCCTTCTTATATCATTGTAGATGAATAAGTGAGTATTATTTTCTTGGTTTGTTGAATTTTATTTAAAAGTGTATTTAAATAAGGTAATGTTATTGAAATCTTAGAAGACTTGATGAAAAAAACTCTATTGCATCAAAATGAAAAAAAAAAAAAAAACCCTTAAAGATAATTAATCATGGACAATAACAAAGCTTGATCATTTTTAAAATGTTTTAACTAATATCTTTTTTGTTTTATTTTGTTTAATTTTGTATATTAACATGCATATTATAATTATGATTCAATCATTTATGCAATGCAAATTTATATATTTGTTTAGAGAACATTTTAGTATTTTTATTATAATTACAAGTTACTATATTTTTATTATATTACATGTTTATAAATTAAATATATTTTTCTCACTTTAATTTTATCCGTGAATTTTAAACGAGCGGAGAAAGAAATAGAAGCAACTATTTAAGACCGCAGCAAATCAACATCTGGCGGAATATCATCAATATCCACACTCTAAGGGGTCACAGTTATCACAAATCATCACAGGATTTGCTAAATTATCCAAGGGACAACATTCTCCAGAGAGTTTCGCAGAATTAGCGAACGAGATTTTCCTTCGTTTTTTTTCCCCTACAGTTAACTCGTAAATTAAGGAACCAACAAGACAGGTTCAAGAAATACAAAATACATTTGATAACATTGTCATTTCCACTGTTGGTCCCCCAAAACAAATATATTCTTCTACTAGGCTGCTGTTAAAACATAAAGTCAATTTTTCTAATTCAGCAACAAAGTGGAACTGTGAACTGCATGAAATGAAAGAGCATCAAATAATCTCATCTAATGGAGAATCAGAATACAACAGGGCTTATAATCGACCAAACCTTTGGATAAAAAGGGACTGGCAGGAATGGTAGATGTTTCTTCCTTTCTACATGTCAATCAACATGATATATCTAGTGTTGACCATAGTTTAACCCAAGAAAGTCCTCTCCAAGTTCTGCAAAGCAAGCTGATCAAAATTTGTCAATGTACTTTAATTAGCCAGGATTGTGTTAGGCATGCCAATCTTTGCACATGAACGAAGCTTTAGCATGTCCATCAAAAAGGCTACCATGTGTAGGGCCTATTCAGGGCACTGCAATGATATTCTTTGAAAATGGCATCCTGTCCACACAGATCTCTCATCATTCAATTCCTGGTTGAAGATCCTGACAGCTATTTGTGTCACTTGAGGCCCTGTACGAATGCATTTTCTTCATTTTTGTTTTCAAAGCCTTATCGAAGTTGTGATATGACAGGGATAACACTTGATTCAGCAGAAGTTTCACTCCAGCTTCCTTCACTAGTGCATACCTTGGTTTTATCCTTGCTTCCAAACTGTAGCCAAAATACTGTGGGAATTTAACAAGCTCTTGTTTTGGATAATCCATGGTCAAAAAGAACTCCCACTTAGGTATCACATTCTCTGCCAGGCTGAAAGTATATAGAGCTCCATATCGTGATATCATAGTTCCAATATCCTCTATACTGTATCCCCTTTCCAAGAAGAATTCTGTCACAGGTTTCAAATTGGCCTCGATACTAAGACCAAATGTCTGCGGGCATCGATGAAGAAGTATAGCGATATCAACTCCTAAGGAACAAAAGTACTCAGCAGTGGGTCGCAGCTTGTCATCCACATTGTAACTTACAATATTTGGATATCGTGTTAGAATCTTACCAATGCTCTCCGCTGAGAGACCCATCTCAGAGAGAAAATCTACAGTCAACTCAACCTTCTGCCTACTGTATGTAAGAAGTGCTGGAAATCGATAAATGACTTTTGCCCATTGTCTCTTGTCTACACCCAAATTTTCTAAGAATATCATAGTAGGTATAAGATTTTCAGAGAGACTGATTCCACACAATTGAGGCCTTTTTGTTAGAACAGTAGGAAGGTCTGATTTAGGTATTCCAAGATCAAGAAGGAATTCAACCACCGGTTTGATTTTCCTTTCCAAGCTGTAGTAGGCAAAAGCAGGAAATTTGCGTGTAATTCCTTTGATCTGCTCAAGATCCATGCCAAGATCTATGAGATATAGAATGTGAGGAGGAAGCTGCCCAGCAGGGCCTGTCTCACTCACTCTAGACACGGCCCTTTGCTTCTTGGACTCGGGGGTCAAATGGGATGGAGAAATATGTCCGATTGGTTTTTCTTGACCAGGTGGGTTTGGAAAGTTTTCCAATAAATCTACCAAGATGCTTCCATGCTCTTCACGGAGAGATTCAAGGTATGGAATAAGAGCATCCCTGATCTCAAGAGTTGTTAGCTCTCGCCCTGCAATGTTCAGTCAAATTTCATTAGTAAAGACCAATTAAGAATCTGTATGGGAAAAAAAAGAAAAATCATGGAAGACATTTGTGGTCAAACAGACGCAACCGAACCTACTAGATACCGAGATTTATGAACTGAATGAAGCCTTGAGACAAGGTGGTCAATGAAAATGTCCGACTTGTTGATAGTTCTTGCTGCAACTGCATTGCTCAAACCTTGTTTCTTCAAGAACAGGTTTAGGACAGCCTTCGCTTCTTCTTTTTCTGCTGCCAACAGAGTTGCTGGCACCACTCTCACTCTCGGGCTGAAGGATCCATCTATCCCAGAATCAGCATTTATTATAATAGCTTTATAACTCACTCCTGGAATAGAACCAGTACAAAATACTACTAAAAGAAGTAAATGACAATAACAATAACACAACATAAAGTCAAAAATTGAAGAACCGCCAGGAACTTCCCTGTAGATCGTTATATAGTCCAGAATGAAACCTTTCCAGAAGAAATCGAGAGCAAAAAAAATGTGCACCCTTCAAGGTTTAGTTACATGTCATCTATTATAAGCTCATTTGCTCTCCACAAACTGTTAATAAGGCTTCTCGTGGTTGTTCATCATTGATTATATTACTGTTAATAAGGCTTCATGCATTCCCAGACTGTATTTTTCACCAACTTCGAGAAATTTCTACCCTTTTAGTGATCCCGTTACACTATTTAAAATTTATTAATAAACTTTAATTCTTTTTGCTGCAGGCATTTTTTTTAATTGTCAGAGCAAACAAATACACCAAAATTCGCATTCATGCCAAAAATAATATGTCAAGTTTTGTCCACATGGATCCTAAACAAAATGCTCAATTTCTCTACAGGAAAAAAAAAAAAAAAAAAAAAAACTGGTCAGTGCAACCAAAGACAATAGGAAACTAGCAAATTGTGCGCAGTATTGGCTTCAACTCGATTTAAAATGGAAACAAGAACACAAAGCAATGCTTGATAAAAAGAAAAGAAAAGGAAATTCTAAGATGGAATTCCTTACCAAATTTTGCTCGGCAAAAAAAGAGCTTCCTAGGAATAGAAAGTTGAGACCTGTGGCAATGTAAACCCGAGTAAATACAATATAATACTAACCCACAAGTATAGAAGGGTAAATGCATTTTTTCATTTTTTTAAAAAAATAATTAAATGCATTTACCCACCGATCCCCTAATTAACCCTCCAACGAAAAGACGGTATCTGAGAAGAAAACTGAAACCTCAAAAAAAATTTAGAAACCAAACTTCAGAGAATGAAACAAGCTCTAGATAAGATATTATTATTACTCAATGTTACCTTGATGGCAAGTGAAAAGTGCTAAACATATTACAAAAGAAAGATGTTGCCATTATGTCTTGCTTAAAATGAAGACTAACTACACATTAGTGAAATACTGGAAAATTTGATTAGGAGAGACATGTATACTTTTTTTTAATAGTAGAAGAAGAAGAAGGAGAAGAAGAAGTACCGGGAAATGTCGACAGGTCCTCTAGAGAGAGAAGTGGATTCTAAGAAGTGAAATGAAGTACTGGAAGCTCTCATTTTCTACAAAAGATTTAACCTGGAAGAGGAAGAGGAAGAGCCGTGGGAGAAGAACGCTGCTTCTGCTGCTGTCTGTTGGTGATAATTTCCAAGCCTTTTAGCTACCCGGGGGGGGGGGGGGGGGGGGGGGGACTTTCTTAAAGGCAAGGAAAATATCTGGTGTTACATATTGTAGGCCAACTAGTCTTAAGGAAGACGACACAATTTCCACGTTTCCGGATAACAAAGGAAACGATAAGAATTACATAAAAAAAATTGTTTGGTTCATTTATTGTTTGAGAAATTATTATTTTTATCCGAAGTCAATACAAAAAATTAATTTAACAAAATTATCAAATTATCTTTATATATATTAAATATAAAATAATCCAACAACATATGGATCTTCTCTTTCTTCTTCTTTTCTCTTTTCAGCAAGAATATTCTCTTTTAGTTAAAAAAAACTTAATACATTTTTAAACCGAAATCTTGAAATTTTTGCCAAGTAATTTCTTGGTTTATCTTGAAATAATGAGATTCTCTCATTTCAATTTAGAAACCCCACAACATAGCAAATTGCCTATTAACATAATATATCCACCAAAATATAAAAGTTTTCTTTTTTAAGCTTAAAAAAAAGAATATATTTGACATTATAAGTTTGCCACGTCACTTTACTAAATACAAAATGATCACCTTAGAAACAAAAACTTAAATTGAATTTAAACTGCAATACTATTCGGTAATTGTATCATATCTCGAGTTTTATATATCTAAATGATCGGAAATTTTTACACAGATTTAGTAAGACATAGGCCTACAACTTTTATGTTGAGGCCAAGATCTAAGAAGGCCGTTTTCAAGTCCAAATTATAGCAACAATGAAGAAGTCCGAATCTGTCCTGCAGCCCAGACATTGTTCAGTGTTTAACCCATATCTCAAGTTTTAGAAGTCCAAAAGACCTCAATTTTTTTTTCCTGGAAAGCTAAAACAATTTCTTATAACTTTTATAAGTACAGATGGATCCAGTTCTGATGCTAGCAATGACGTTTTATTCAGACAAGAAGATAAGGATTTTCACCAAGTCAAGAGTTGGCCACCCACTCAACAATTAGTCATCAAATTAATAGTTTCAAATTTTGACCTATAAAAAAAGGCATTTGCCATGCATTTAGAGGTTTGGTTGTTCAGATCAAGAACTTGTTCTTGCTCTCTCTCTTTATATTTTTTTTTTTTGTAATTCTTAAGTTTTGCTTTCATTAATATCTTGTTTATGCTTTTTCATTTCTTTTTCTTTATTTAGTTAACTTGTATCTTATTTATGTTCTTATTTTGTTTATTATGTTTTTCTTCTTCATTATGTTTAGCTAAGTTCATTATGTCAAAGTGAAAAGGTTACTCTAATGGTATAAGAATAAGTATGGTGTAAACTCAACATGGACCTTAATGTTTAATATTAACATGTCTTATCTTTTTATCTTACTAATTATTAATACCTTACTTGTTAAATGGTTAATCTAAATTTGTGTTGTATAACACTTGGTACAACAAATGCTTGGCACTCTTATAGCCCAACCGTATGGTATTACCTACACCTGTGCTGTGAAAGGAACTTGATTGTTGTTAACATAAATTAGCATCATGAATTCCTAACAATATTTAAAAGTTTAGTGTTATTTAAATAAGATAATTAATATGATCATGTTAACAATTTATAATGAGCTATTAATGACAAATCATCCAATTGGAACCTCCTTTGTGTGTAGTTTCCAGTTGAGTAATAAGAGTTTATACTATACTTGTTTGAAATACCATTAGTGGATCCTCTAACCTTGATATTTGTTTTTATTATTGTTTAATCCTTACATTAATCTTTCATCTCAAAGTTCTCATCAACTTCTTTATTATTATTACTACTACTACTACTACTATTGTTGTTATTATTGTTGTTGTTGTATTATTGTTGTCTATAATGTATACAATTAACCTCCATGTAGTTCGACCCCGGTCTTGCCGGGTTATTTATTACTTTGACACTCCTACACTTGGGAGAAGACATCAATCTTTTGGTCGTGTCAAGTTTTTGACGTCGTTGCCGGGGAGGTAAATTCTTGTACAAATTATAGTATTTATTTTATTTTCTCTTTTCTCTTTTCTTGTATCTTACTTTGTTTCTTTTGTTTTGTTCTTTTTCTTTTGTTTTCTTCTTCCTTTTATTCTCTTTCTACACGTGCATGAGTGTTTGGTCACGTACATTAAGTGGTAGACTTTGTAGGGTATCCTCATCATTTTCAGAAAATATGGCCAAAGAAGATAACCAGTCACTTCATAATGAGAATAATGAGAATAACCGTGTTAGAACACATAGAGACCACATGAATCCCACAAGAACAAGTGCACCCTTATGCATAGTTTTCCCTCCTGATGCATCTCATTTTAATTTTAAGTCAGGCATTATTCAACTTTTATCTTATTTTCATGGCTCAGATCTAGAAAACTCATACTTGCATGTGAGAGAATTTGAAGAAGTGTGTAACACCTATAATGACTTAAATTGTAGCATAAATACCATTAGATTAAAGCTTTTTCCTTTTTCATTAAAAGATAAAGCTAAAACATGGCTACAAAATCTTAGGTCAGGATCCATTCGTGTTTGGGATGAAATGCAACAATAATTTTTAAAGAAATGTTTTCCATCTCACAGAACCAACTCTTTCAAAAGACAAATCACCACTTTCACTCAAAAACCAGGTGAAACATTTTACCAATGTTGGGATAGGTATCAAGACTTGTTTAATACTTGCCCTCATCATGGTTTTGAAATATGGAGATTGGTTTCATAATTTTATGAAGGGTTAACACCTAAAGATAGGCGAATGATTGAATTGATGTACAATGAAACTTTTGAAGATAAAGATCCTAATGAAGCAATGGAGTACCTAGACTTACTAGCCGAAAATGCTCAAAATTGGGACACCACAGGTACTTATGAGGCACCAAGTAAAACTCAACCTCATACATCTAGTGAAGGTATACACAAACTTAGGGAAGATCATGACCTCCAAGCCAAGTTTGCATCTTTAGCTAGAAAAGTCGAGGCACTAGAATTGAAAAAGAGTGGTCAATTAAAATATGTTCAAGACATTGTATGTCAAATTATGAAATAAATGAACATGCAACCAATGATTGTCCAACTTTGCCTTCTTTCAAGGAATGCCTCCATGAACAAGCCCATGCTTTAAACAGTTTCCAAAGGCCCAATCATAACCCATACTCACAAACATGCAACCCTGGTTGGAGAAATCACCCAATTTCAGTTGGAAGAGTGATAACAATAATGCACAAACTTCACAGCCACCGTTTCAAGCACACCATAATTTCCAAAATTCTCATGGATATGCACCTCCTTATGCTCCACCTCCTAGAAGAAATCTTGAGGAAACATTGCATGCATTCATTGAAAAGCAAGAGACAATCAACACTCAACTTGCTCAAAGCATGGTAAATTTTAAAGATGTTCTTGCAAAATTCACATTTGCTCTCAGTTTCCAAGAGAAAGGTAAGTTTCCATCTTAACCACAGCAAAATCCAAAGGGGCAATACAATGCAAATGCAAGTAGTTCTGAAAGTTAACACATGGATCAAGTCAAATCAATCATCACTCTTCATAGTGGTAAGGTTATTAAAAAACCCACTCTTGAACCTTATGAGAAAGATGATAAGTCAATCTCTAAGGGTAAGGAAGGGGTTGAATCTGAACATTGTAAAGAAAAGACTAATTCTCCACCAGCACTTCCATTTCCTCATGCCATGACCAAACAAAGGAAAGTCAATCACAATTCTGAAATCCTTGAAACTTTCAAACAGGTAAGGATCAATACACCTTTGTTGGATTCTATTAAACAAGTACCTTTCTATGCTAAATTTTTAAAAGATCTATGCACTGTTAAGAGAAAACTGAATGTGAAAAAGAAAGCATTTTTAGCCGAACAAGTAAGTGTTGTTCTTTAGAACAATAATGCTTTGAAATATAAAGACCCTAGTTGTCCTAAAATTTCTTGCTTTATTGGAGAACATAAAATTGAAAAAGCTTTACTTGATCTTGGAGCTAGTGTGAATTTACTTCCATATTTGGTTTTTCAAAGTCTTAATCTAGGTGAGCTGAAACCAACTTCTGTAACTCTTTTACTTGCTGATAGATCTGTAAAAGTGTCTAGAGGAATAGTTAAGGATGTGTTATTACAAGTTGATAAATTCATTTACCTTGTAGATTTTGTTGTCTTGGATACACAACCTGTTGAAGCATGTAATTTAATTCCTGTCATTTTAATACGTCTATTTCTTGCCACTTCTAATGCATTGATTAATTGTATGAATGGACTGATGAAGCTATCATTTGGAAACATGACATTGGAGATGAATATTTTCAACATTTGCAAGCAACCTGGAGATGATAATAATTTACAGGAAGTTGACTTTATTGAAAAATTAGTTCATGATCAATTTCAAACCACTTCAAGTGAAACTGAGATTGATGAACCTGACGAGTTGCAAATGGTCTATTTTCAGGAAGAAGCAAATGCATGTAATTGGAGACCACAAATTGAAGAATTGCCACCACAATCAATTGAGTCCATACCTTCAAGTATTCAACCACCAAAACCTGATTTGAAGCCGTTACCATTCAATCTCAAATATTGATTTTTGGGAAAAAAAATGAAACTTTTCCGGTAATAATATCTTCCAAACTTAATGCACATCAAGAAGGTAAGTTATTTTAGACTCTGAAAATGCACAAAAATACATTAGGATGGACCATAGTTGACATAAAAGGAATTAGTCCTTTGATTTGCACACACAGGATTTATTTGGAGGAAAATGCTAAACCATCTAGAAAAATACAACGAAGACTTAATCCTAATATGAAAGAAGTAGTGAAAAATGAAGTCATTAAACTTCTAGTTAAATGGAATCATTTATCCTATTTCTGACAGCAAATGGGTAAGTCCTATCCAAGTTGTACCCAAAAAGTTTGGAGTCACTGTGATAACAAATGAGAAAAATGAATTAATTCCAACTAGGACTATTATTGGTTGGCACAGGTGCGTTGACTATAGAAAACTTAATTCAATTACTAGAAAAGATCATTTCCCTTTACCTTTCATGGATCAAATCCTAGAAAGAGTTGCAGGTCATAAATTTTATTGTTTCTTAGATGGCTATTCAGGTTACAACCAAATTGAAATTGCATTGGAAGATCAAGAGAAGACTACTTTCACACGTTCATTTGATACTTTTACATATCGAATAATGCCTTTTGGATTATGTAATGCACCAAACATATTTCAAATATGCATGCTTAGCATATTCAGTGATATGGTTGAATGTTTCCTTAAGATTTTTATGGATGATTTTTCTGTTTTTGGTGATTCATTTGATGATTGTTTGACTAACTTGAAAAAGATTTTGAACAGGTGTGAAGAGAAGAATCTTTTATTGAATTGGAAAAAATATCACTTTATGGTAACAAACGGCATTGTACTTGGTCACATTGTTCAATCGAAAGGAATTGAGGTTGACAAATCTAAAATCGAGTTAATTGCCAACTTACCAACACCAAAATCTGTTAAAGATGTTAGATCATTCTTAGGACATGCTGGTTCTTACAAAAGGTTCATCAAAGATTTTAGTGTAATATCTAAACCATTATGTAACCTTCTAACAAAGAAAAATATTTATGAATGGACTGAACAATGTGAAAAAGCCTTTGTTAAACTTAAAAGCTTTCTTACTTTTGCTCCTGTCATTCAACCTCCTAATTGGTCACTACCTTTTGAAATAATATGTGACGTTAGTGATTATGACATGGGTGCTGTCTTGGGACAAAGAAAAGATAAGAAACCTTATCTAATTTACTATACAAGTAAAACTTTAAACAGTGCTCAAATGAATTACACAACCACTGAAAAAGAATTACTTGCAGTAGTAATTGCATGTGACAAGTTCAGATCTTATGTTGTTGGCTCACCTGTTGTCGTTTTTAGTGATCACGCAGCTTTGAAATATCTTTTCTCTAAGAAAGATTCTAAGGCTAGATTGGTGCGGTGGATTTTATTACTTCAAGAATTTAATATCACAATCAAAAACAAGAAAGGCACCAGAAATGTTGTCGCAGATCATTTGTCAAGATTGACAACCGATTCGAGATCTGACATCACACTAATCAATGACTACTTTCCTGATGAATCTTTATTTTCTGTCTTTACAATGCCTTGGTTTGCTAATATTATTAATTTTCTTATTTCAGGACAATTGCCAGCTCATTGGAGTACCCAAGATAAAAGAAAGTTCTTGAACGAAGTGAAGAACTTTTATTGGGATGACCCTTATTTATTCAAATATTGTCCTGATCAAATATTTTGAAGATGCATTCCTGACAATGAGGTAAGTAGTGTCATTCTGAGGCATGTGGGGGTCATTTCTCATCAAGAAAGACAACTGCAAAAATCTTACAAAGTGGATTTTATTGGCCCACCATGTTCAAGGACTCACATGCATTCTGCAAGACTTGTGAAAATTATCAAAAGTTGGGATCTATTTCAAAACATCACACGATGCCTTTAAATCCTATTCTTGTCATTGAAATCTTTGATTGTTGGGGTATAGATTTTATGGGTCTATTTCCTCCATCATTTGGTTTCTTGTACATATTAGTCGCAGTAGATTATGTTTCAAAATGGATAGAGGCAATTCCAAGTCAAAACAATGATCACAAAACAGTGACAAAGTTTTTGAAAGAAAACATTTTAAGTCGATTTGAAATCTCTCGAGCCATGATAAGTGATGGTGGAACACATTTCTACAACAAGCCATTTGAGTCTTTAATGAAGAAATATGAAATCACATAAAAAATTGCCACCCCTTATCACCCTCAAACGAGTGGACAGGTAGAACTTGCTAATAGGGAGATCAAACAGATCTTGGAGAAAACAGTGAACCCTAATCGAAAAGATTGGTCTTTAAGACTTAATGATGTATTTTGGGCTTATCGAACTGCTTATAAAACATCATTAGGTATGTCGCCTTATAGACTAGTCTATGGAAAACCTTGTCACTTGCCTGTGGAAATTGAATATAAAGCTTATTGGGCTATTAAAGCTTTCAATTCAAACCTTGATGATGCTAATCAGCTGCGAAAATTGCAAATAAATGAGCTTGAGAAAATAAGAAATGATATATATCACAATTCAAGAATTGATAAAGCAAGAATCAAAGAGTTTCATGACAAGAAAATACTGAGAAAAACATTCAATGTTGGTCAAAAAGTTTTGCTTTATAATTCTCAACTCCATTTATTTCCTGGAAAACTAAGATCAAGATGGAGCGGTCTTTTTACTGTGAAACATATGTATCCATATAGGGCATGTGATATCGAAAATCTAAAGAATGGTAATGTTTTCAAGGTAAATGGCCATCATTTGAAAGTTTATTTTGATAATTTTTCAGTTGAAAATGACTCTATTGAATTGGGTGATCCTGTATATAAAGATTGATTCTTTTTCTCACATTATTTTTGTGTGACTGTTGTTTTGCTAGTCTCTCACCCTGGTCAAATGGCGGATAACGGTACTCCGTGACTCTTAAGTTGGTTCTTTCAGTTTCCTATGATAACTGATATCTGTGTATATATTTGTGCAATTCTTTGCTCTTTCTCCTTTCTTTGAGTCTCTCCTCCAATTCTCATTTGAAAATGGATACCACTCTTGAAAAATTGAAAAAGTATTTTCCGGCTCTACCTCAGAATGCGATTACAAAAATTTACCGTACTAGATGTGCAAGATTGAAGTTGTTAATGAATCATGGAATTCCTGAAGATATTCATTGGTTGATTGAAGCAAAGGTCCGATTATCAGGTGAGTCCTCCAATTCTTTCATTTCACACATGTCTGGAACAGGTAAAAGCACTTTTGTAAAGAAACGTTGTACAAAACGACTCAAAGTCTTTCACAGATGTGCCAGATGGACTTGTAATGCAACATGTCGTTCTTTAGGAATGATATCTGTAAACTGTGAAGATAAAATACAATTCATTAAGGATGGCCTGAGTAAGGGGTCTTTAGATAATCTTCTATTGACTCTTGAGACGCGCCCTAGTGGAGATGTGCATTGTGCAATTCATGATTTATGGCTATAATTCCATAAAGAACATGCTCGACTTAGTCTTGGGAATCTGACTAAAAAAGACCCTATTTGCTAGTTTTTAAGAAAATTGGATGGGAAGCCTATCCCCGACCCATAGAGGGCGTTTAAGCTGTTGTTGGACGTAAAACCAAGGAAAGATGTGAGCCACAATCACAACTACCTGTACATACACATGCTTTTTCAAAATAAATAAATAAATAAAGAGGGAAAGAGAGAGTGAGACTACAACTGACCTATATATAGGTGGTATGATTGCATTTTTAATTTCTCATTTATAAATTCTTCTCTTCCTTCCCTTCATTTCTACTCAACCCCTACATTCATCAAATATAGAAGTGTGTAGAAATGGCAGGTTTCTTAAGTCATCATATAAACAATATTTTTTGGTGGATCCAGTCCTAGGAAAGAAAAGGAGTTTTTAGAATAAGCAAATCATCTTGGTTAAGTACTAGCTGAGCGAAAGATTCATTTAATGTATGGAGGAGACAACCTTGAGTTAATAGAGGGAGTGTCAATAGCTGTATTTTTAAGAAGTAGTCAAGTTTTGGGGGTTGTCCCCAAAGCTTTAGCACAAGGGGACATCATTGGAAAAACAATTGGAGAGGAAATACAGGTCCCCACAATGTCTGATTGACTGAATGCAATGTTTAACCATGTCGATGCCTTCATTGCCTTACCCGGTGGTTTGGGCACATTGGAAGAAATCTTTCATATTTCCTCTTGGGCCTAACTGCACATTCACCATAAACCCATAGGTTTGTTAAATGTTAATGGTTTTTATGATAAGTTGTTGTCTTTTCTTGATCATGCTTTCGAACATGAATTTCTAACATCTTCAACACGACAAATCATAATCTCTGCTGCTAATGCTGAACAATTAATTGACCAACTATAATCTTTCATCCCTGTAATTAATCCCTCCATAAGTCGCATAAATTGGTTAACTAAAGAAATCCATAAAAAGATTAGATTGGATTTGAGCTTGCGTTTGTAAAAATTTGTGTCTTTTGGTTTTATTATTGTGTTTTGTTGTTTCTTATATTTGTTTAAGTGTGTTTCAGGTTTGTCAGTATTTGTTATTTCAAGTGATGTCTTCTATACTCTATCTTTTTTACCTTAAGACATTGAGGACAATGTCTCATTTTGGTTGGGGTGAAAGGGTAGTAGTTGATATATTAAAAAAAATATGTTTTCTATTTCATAAACCATTTGCAAAACTGTTGTTACTAGGATGACAGAGTAAAAGGAGTTCTTTTGTTAAAGTGACTCTTGAGACGTATCTTAGTAAACATTCTTAACAAGGTCTATCAGAATACTTCCTGAAATATTCAGGTTTACAAACTCTCGTATTGTTATTACTTGATTCTGCTCATATGCACATTTAACAAGTATTCTTAAATCTTCATTTTCACACACATACTTTAACATATAATTGTGGGTTGCACATTGGATTATTACATTATTTATGTTCTTTTGTTAAAGGTAACAACTAAGGGAAAATGATAGTATATAATTTGCAAAAAAAAAAAATTGATAATATTGATGATAATAAAAACGTAGATAAGTTTGGTTTCGTAGCCTATGTATCAGTATCTGCAACCCGAGTTACTAAGCTCGTAGGGGTGTCTCAACACCTAATGCCCTAAGACCAACTGGTCTGGGAGTCATTAGCTGAAAACTCGTTACATGGGTTAAAGATGTATTGTGTTGTATGTGTATATAAATAAAAAAAAAAAAAGAAGAAAAAAGAAAAAAAAAGAGAAAAAAAAATAATAATCCCAACCCAAGGAAGTTAACCTTAACATTAGAACATAATATTGTTTTCTTCCAACAAAAGCCCCATCATCTATGTTTTCATACATTGAGCACATAAAAAGAAGGTTTATTAATATCTTGTTTAAGATATATGAAGCAAGAATATAAATTTAATGAGAGTTTGTTTATCTGGATAGATTAATGGAAGTTGAATGATGAATGTCTTGCTTTGTGGAACTTGCAAATTGTTTTTCTATTTTAACACTTTGATTACTAGGGACTAGTAATAAGCTGGTTGGGGGGGGTGTGATTAGTACTTAAAAGTGCATTTTTATCAAGGTTTTATATCATCATTTTGCACTTGAAGTATCAATAACTCCTTAACTAAAGCATGTTTTATAATAACATACCTAATAATATAAGATACCTTTAATTTATGGTAAATGTTCATCTTAAATGCAGGCCTATCACATAGATGAAAGGATTGATTGATGAGTTCAAGTATTGAAATTGAAAGGACAAAGAGAGGGCCAAACTTAGAAAAGAGGTGTTGGTGCAGTCCAAACTGGAACACTATTCGGTAATTGGGTCATATCTCGAGTTCTAGATGTCCAAATGATCTCAAATTTTTACATAAATTCAGTAAGACAAAGACCTACAACTTTCATGTGGAGACCAAGCTCTAAGAAGGCCATTTTCAAGTCCCAATTATACGAACAACAGAGAAGTCTGAATCTGTCCTGCAGCCCAGACACTGTTCAGTGTTCAGCCCATATCTCAAGTTCTAGAAGTCCAAATGTTCTCAATTTTTTTTTCTGGAAAGATAAGACAATTTCCTATAACTTTCATAGGTGGATCCAGTTCTGATGCTAGCAATGACGTTTTATTCAGACAAGAAGATAAAGATTTTCATCAAGTCAAGAGTTGGCCACCCACTCAACAATTAGTCATCAAATCAATAGTTCCAAATTTTGGCCAATAAAAAGAGGCATTTGCCATGCATTTAGAGGCTTGGTTGTTCAGATCAAGAACTTGTTCTTGCTCTCTCTCTTTATATTTTTTTTTTATAATTCTTAAGTTTTGCTTTCATTAATATCTTGTTTATGCTTTTAATTTCCTTTCCTTTACTTAGTTAACTTGTATCTTATTTATGTTCTTGTTTTATTTATTTATGTTTCTCTTCTTCATTATGTTTAGCTAAGTTCATTATGTCAAGGTGAAAAGGTTACACTAATGGTGTAAGAATAAGAATGGTGTAAACTCAACATGGACCTTAACGTTTAATATTAACATGTCTTATCTTTTTATCTTACTAATTATTAATACCTTACTTGTTGAATGGTTAATCTAGATTTGTGTTGTATAATACTTGGTACAACAAATGCGTGGCACTCTCATAACCCAACCGTATGGTATTACCTACACCTGTGCTATGAAAAGAACTTGATTTGTTGTTAATATAAGTTAGCATCATGAATTCCTAACAATATTTAAAAGTTTGGTGTTACTTAAATAAGATAATTAATATGATCATGTTAACAATTTATAATGAGCTATTAATGACAAATCATCCGATTGGAACCTCCTTTGTGTGTGGTTTCCAGTTGAGTAATAAGAGTTTATACTATACTTGTTTGAAATACCATTAGTGGATCCTCTAACCTTGACATTTGTTTTTATTATTGTTTAACCCTTACATTAATCTTCCATCTCAAAGTTCTCATCAACTTCTTCTTTATTGTTGTTATTATTATTATTACTACTACTACTACTACTACTATTACTTTTATTGTTATTATTGTTGTTATTATTATTGTTGTCTATAATTTATACAATTAACCTCCCTGTGGTTCGACCCCGGTCTTGCCTGGTTATTTATTACTTCGACACTCCTACATTTGGGAGAAGACATCAATCTTTTGGTCATGTCAAAAGACATATCCCAAGACACCAAAACTTAACAACCATCCCTATACAACGTCCTAACCTAGAGATGAGCACAAAAAATATAAAATCACAACAAAGATTTTATATGCTTATTTTCTATGCTATAATATACAGCAATTTTATGTGTATTCAAATCTAAAAAATAATTCTTACAAAAGAGTATTTATACTGTTGGAAATAAACCACTAAGATAACTTGATGAGCTTAGTTGACCCAATTTGAAACTAGGCTCAAAACAACCCAAAAACTAACAAAATAACATGAAAATAATAAATTAAATATTCTAAAATTTTATCCTATGATGCTACAACTAATAACTAAAAAATAATACAAGAGAAATAATTATTTGATTCCTTGCTGAATAAAAGCCCGATGCCTTGTAAAATAAGAATTAATTTATATTTCTTGTTTGTTATAAAATCCTTGTAAACTAAATAATCCAAAGACTGTCACTTAAGTTTGCAATAGCATTAAGGACTCCTTGTAGTAAATGGAATTCATAACTCTTAAGGAAACAATGTCTTTTCTGTTTTCACCCTTTGCTTGTAGATTGTAGACCCAACTTTAAATAACTCATTCTCTCTTGCGGATGAATTAGCAGGCCTATCATATATCATTGAAAATGTACAAATGTCTAGTTTCCAACCCAATAAAAATGGCATCTAAACTCTTCTTGTAGCTTTAGATATGACTAAAAAAGTAAACAAAGTTCTAGACTGAAAGATTTGAACCTTTTTAACTCAAGCCTCTTGACTTAACCCGTTAAACTCTTTTTAGATCCACTTTGTTTTAGGTCTTAGAATAGACCCAATGGACACTCCTAATGGATCCTTTGATATCATAGCCAAGATCACATCATCTCCTCTCTCCTTAAAAAAATTCAACCTCGAATCATCATATACATCAAACAAAAAGAGATCATATACATTAAAAGTAGCATTAACTTCATACTAACATTGAAGATCCACTTTATAAGCATTATTATTGATCTTCTCAATGATATGAAAAAGGACCATCTCCTCTTGACATTAACTTAGATCTCTTTTGCTTATGAAACCTCTCTTCTTACATATGCAACCAAACTCAATCTCCTAGTTCTTTTATTGGCTTTGTATGCATATTTCTCATTCTTCTTCACTATGTGATTCCATACCTTTTCATGCAAATCTTTCACCACTTGTGCTTTTCTATTACCATTGTCATAACTTATTTTTGGGTTATTCCCCAAATTCATCTTCTTTCCTTCCAAAATAAAAAAATAAATAATAATACCAAGCAGATTGGTATTTTAACAAAAACAAGTTAAGAGGATTTCAAATATAGAGGAAGATCAAGTTGTAATTTTTAGATGGAATTGAGAGCATAATTGTACCCCTATTATTCCCAAAACTAAAGAGGCAATATAGATTCATACTTGTAGTGTCTTCAAGAAGAAACTCATGCAGTTGATTAAAGTTGAATGGACAACGTTCGAAGAAACTTTGAATGTAAGTACAAACCCTTAACCTAATCATGCTTCAGGTAGTGGATCAGTAAATGCACTAGAGGTGAAATGTCTGGGAAATTTAAAAGCACCAATGGTAAGAGTATAGTGCGAAGAAGGTAGCATGAATTCTTGAAGCACTCGAATTTAAAGGGGTATCCATAGAGGATGAAGTTCTACCATAGGTTTTTCATCCACACCATCAATAAGATCCCTATAAGAGCTTTTATTAGGAGGCATCCACACCATTAATAAGATCCCTATAAGAGCCTTTATTAGGAGGCTAGCCGAAAGGGAAGTGTATCGAAGTTGGAAAATGGAGCCTGATCCTATTGTGTTTAAAAAATAATTGCCTTTGTCTAATCATGCCTGCAAAATTATTTTGATTTTATCATGTTTCAACCTATTTTAGTCTTATGGCAATTTGGCTCATAATGTAACAAGACTTTCTCTATCAAATGAGCCTTTATTTTTGTTGTTGTTCCATATAAATGACACACCTACATGAGCACACCATTTACTCACGAAACCACTGCACCATGAATTCTTTGGTATGTTCCCTTTTTCTCCAAAAACTATGCATGATAAGTTTTCACAAGAATTTTTGGAAAATCAAGGTTTTAGTACAAAAATAAAAATCAAATTGGTATTTGTTTTAACAAATAAGTTCTAGGAATTCAAGTGATCTCCTGGAAAAGAGACTTACAAAACTTGAAGAGTAACCTAAACATCATGAGATGACTTCAAATTTGAGTTTTAGTTGAATGAATAATGAGAAACTATTTTTCATATTCACATAAAAGAAAGCAAAGCTTACCATTCCTAAGTGCAAACATTTGAAATGAGAAAAAGTCATCTTTGATGCTCCTTTCTCAAGGCTAGACTATACCTTTAGCAATCCTTTTTTTAGCCTAATACATTTTTATTGAGAAAATTAACCTTGGCATGAAAGAATCCAAAGGGATCAAAATGTTTAAGCATACCACAAAAATAACAAAGACAAAAGGCCCAACCCTGATATTAGGGGGCACGATGGACCATTTTGCAAGGTCTAGAAATACATGGACCAAAAGAGGTTAGGAAACAAACACTGGTGATCTTTCTTAGTTTTGAAATCTTTTAAACACCTTTTAAGAATATAAATATTATTTTTCTTCATAACCACGAGCCAAAGCCTATGTTATGTGTCCAATCAAGCTCTTTTTTATCAAAGACAGACAATCTGGATCGGTAGGCATTGTTTCCCCATAAGAAGCAAACTACATTATTCATACAAATAAAATTAATGCTTTAAAGATTGGTTCTCTGACCAATAAAATATCACTTCATGCTTTTACCAAAACAGCAAAATAATAAATTTCTGATTAATACTTAAAAGTACATTTTTATCAAGGTTTTATATCATCATTTTGCACTTAAAGTATTAATAGCTCCTTAACTAAAACATATTTTATAATAACAAGTTTGATACTATAATATACCTTTAATTTATGGTAAATGTTCATCTTAAATGCAGGCCTATCACATACATCACAAGATTGATTGATGAGTTTAACTACTGAAATTGAGAAAACAAAGAGAGGGCCAAACTTAGAAAAGAGATTTTGGTTCAGTCCAAACTGGAACACTGTTCAGTCATTGGATCATAACTGGAGCTGTAGAACTTGGATTTAAGTCTGCTCTAAATGGATGGAAAGTTAAGAAATAAGCATAAAATATTCATGCGGAGTGCAAGACCCAATTTTGCTGTTTGAAAGTCCAAATCTTAGTAACAACGGAGAAGTCAGAATCTGTTCTACAACCCTAACATTGTTCAGTGTTTAGCCCATATCTCGAGTTTTAGAAGTCCAAATGCACTGATTCTTTTTTCGTTGGAAAGCTAAGACAATTTCCTAGAACTTTGATGTATAAATATGTTCAAATTCTGATGTTAGCAATGTTGTTTTGATCAGACAAGAAGATAAGGATTGTCACCAAGTCAAGATGTTGCTACCCACTCAACACATAGTCATCAAATCAATAGTTTCAAATTTTAGCTTATAAAAGGAGGCATTTGCCATACATTTAGGCATCTTGGTGTTCAGATCAAGATCATGCTCTCGCTGTTTTTCTTTATATTTTTGTAATGCTCAAGTTTTATTTTATGTTATATTAATCTCTTGTTTATGTTTTTCATTTCCTTTCCTTTACTTAGTTAACTTATATCTTATTCATGTTCTTATCTAGTTTATTTATGTTTCTCTTTCATTATGTTTAGCTAAATTTATTATCTCAAGGTGAAAAGGTTACACTAATGGTGTAAGAATAAGTATAGTATAAACTCAACATGGACTTTAATGCTTGATACTAACATGTTTTGTATTTGTTATCTTGTTTGCTTTTAATACTTTGCTTATTAAATGGTTAATCTAGATTTATGTTGTATAACCCTTGGTACAAAAATTACTTGGCACTTTCATAGCTCAGCCGTATGGTATAGCAGACACCTATGCTATGAAAGGAACTTGATTTGTTGTTAACATAAGTTATAATCATGAATACTTGACAACATTTACAAGTATTTGCATTATTCAAATAACATAACTAATGTAATCATGTTAACAGTTTATAATCCGATTGGAACCTCCTTTGTTTGTGGTTTCTAGTTGAGAGTAATAAGAGCTTATACTATACTTGTTTGAAATAACATTAGTGGATCCTCTAACCTTGACAATTGTTTTTATCATTGTTTAATCCTTATATTAATATCATATCTCAAAGCTCTCTTCAAGTTATTATTGTTGTTGTTGTTGTTACTACTACTACCATTACCACTACTACTATTATCATTATTATTATCTCAAAGCTCTCAAAGCTTTCTTTTTAAAAACTTAACACGATCAAAAGATTGATGTCTTCGCCCAAGTAATGGAATGTTGAAGTAATAAATAACCCGACAAGACCGGGATCGAACCACAGGGAGGTTAACTATAATAATAATAATAATAATAATAATAAGTTAAAGAGGAATTTGAGATATAAGATTAATGTGAGGATTAAATAATGATAAAAACAAATGTCAAGATTAGAGGATCCACTAATGGTATTTCAAACAAGTATAGTATAAACTCTTTTTATTACTCAACTAGAAACCACATACAATGAGGTTCCAATCGGATGATTTGTCATTAATAACTCATTATAAATTGTTAACATGATCATATTAATTATCTTATTTAAGTAACACCAAACTTTTAAATATTGTCAGGAATTCATGATGCTAATTTATGTTAACAACAAATCAAGTTCCTTTCATAGTACAGGTGTAGGTTATACCATATGGTTGGGCTATGAAAGTGCCAAGCATTAATTGTACCAAGTTTTATACAACACAAATCTAGATTAACCATTTAACAAGCAAGGTATTAAGAATTAATAAGATAAAAATGATAAGACATGTTAATAGCAAGTTGTTTAGGATATAAGCATTGAAGTCCATATTGAGTTTATATTATACTTATTCTTGCACCATTAGGGTAACCTTTTCACCTTGACATAATAAACTTAGCTAAACATAATGAAGAAGAGAAACATAAATAAACAAGATAGGAATATAAATAAGATACAAGTTAATTAAGTAAAGGAAAGGAAATGAAAAGCAAAAGCAAAAGCAAGATATTAATGAAAGCAAAACTTAAGCATTACAAAAATATAAAGAGAGAAATAAAGAGCATGATCTTGATCTGAACAACCAAGATGCCTAAATGCATGACAAATGCCTCTTTTTGTAGGCTAAAATTTAAAACTATTGATTTGATGACTAATTGTTGAGTGGGTGGCCATATTTTGACTTGATGACAATCCTTATCTTCTTGTTTGAACAAAACATCATTGCTAGCATTAGAATTTGAACAAATTTATGCATGAAAGTTCTAGAAAATTGTCTCAGCTTTCCAACAAAAAAAGAATCAGTGCATTTGGACTTTTACAGCTCCAAATATGACCCAATTACCAAACAGTGTTCTAGTTTGGACTAAACCAGCATCTCTTTTCTAAGTTTGGCCCTCTCTTTGTTCTTTCAATTTCAGTATTTAAACTCATCAATCAATCTTTTCATTTAGGTGATAGGCCTGCATTAAGATAAATATTTACCATAAATTAAAGGTATCTTATATTATTAGATATGTTATTATAAAACATGCTTTAGTTAAGGAGTTGTTGATACTTCAAGTGCAAAATGATGATATAGAACCTTGATAAAAATGCACTTTTAAATACTAATCACAAATCCCTAAATTAAAACCTTAAGAACCAAAACGACGTTGTTTCATTTAAATGAAATGATGTGTTTTGACCAAAACGACTCTGTTTTGACTGAATAGTAAAATAAAAAGGACATATCAGACATCGTGTTGTCGGAACTATTCATCTTCATCATTGGTTTCGCCTCAAAGTTGCTCGGGTGGCCTCCCTTTTAGGGCATTTAATATTCATCTCTCCACCAAATTTGACAAAACTTGCATGCACACGATGACTTGACATCCGACTAAACCCTAGTATGGTTTTTTCTGGCCAATTGACACTACAGCAGCCTCAACGTCGCCCTAAAGTGGCCAACCAAACCAACCTTTCCGCAACACTTTTTCAGGCTATGATGGAAACTTTAAGCTAATAGTTGAGAGAAAATGTCCATCTTCCACCCCCTATAAATAGGAGTAGATTCCATAGCCAGAGGATGAAGAAAATCGGGCGTCAAGTTAGGAGAAAATCATCTCCTTCCTTTTTTTTCTATGCAAATTTCTTCTCTCTCTATCTCCGCCGCCTCTTCAGCCCCCACAACCTCAAAACCATCATGAAGAACTACAACATAACCTTCACCAATTCATCTCCTAGTTTCTCTCTCCTCTGTAGCTTCTTCTCTTTCCTCCTCTATATGTTAACACCAACCACCATTTCTTCCACTAACGCCTTTCGAGCCATCAGTCAGACCTCCTCTGTAAAACCCTGGATAATATTATTGATAGTAAGAAAAGTCAGGATTATAAAAAAATGAGGAAAATGGATAAATTAAATTATAAGAATGATGATATATTTGAGAATTTGAATTAAAATGTTTTGTTCAAGTGTTAATATATCTAAATACATAAATATACACGAAAATGTTAATGAGATTTTTTTTTAGAAGTGAATTTCATGAAACTAAAAGTACCAACGAGTAACTTAGTGAAATTCAATATAACCCGGGGTAAGATTTGGTATAAACATGTATCAAGATTCGGGAAATTTTACCCAAAATCTTAAAAGTTACTGTTGAGGGATATAGAAGGCAAAAAAAAAAAAAGTGAAAGAAAAATTTAGGGACATGGATAGTATTAAAAAAGAAAAAAAAAAGAAAAAAAAAGCTATATATATATATATAAGTGCAAGTGTGTGCGGAAGAAAAAGAATTAAGGACATGGATGGTATTTTTAAAAAAATTAATTATATATATACATGTATAAGTGCAAGTGTGTGTGCGGAAGAAAAAAAATTAAGGATATGGATGGTATTTTTAAAAAAGTTAATTATATATATATATATATATATATATATGTGAGTGCAAGTGTGTGCTGGAAGGAGAAAGAAAAATAAAACTAAACTTACCTTTCAAAGAGGAAGAAGAAGCATTCGGCCAGGAGAGGAGAAAAAATAATTCAAGCAAGGAAAGTTTCAATACAAAAGTGTTAAAGTTTTGGCTATTATTTGGTAAAGTGCCCTTACACTTTTAAATAAGATTCTTGATGAATAAATACTTTAAATTGATTGAACTTTGTGAAATGAGGAATTAGGGTTCATGATAAATTTTGGGGGAAATTATAATTGATTGTGAAATTGTGTTAAGATTGTTGAAGTGAGTAGAGAAAGTAGAAAATTATGGAAATTGAAGCAAAATTTTAGGTGTTCTTGAAGAAGAGATTTTTTTGGAAAAATAATATTAAGAAGAATAAAATTTAGGAATTTGAATAAGATGATGAGATTGTGTAGGAAAGAGATGATATTAATGTTAAAGAGAGAATGGATCATGAATTTTGATGAAATGTTATGTGTTACAATGCGGAAATTGAAGAATAGGAAGGAAATTTTTTATGTTTCTCTCTTAATTTTATTTTGGCAAATGAAAGGATAATTGGAAGGAATTTATTTATTGAGTGTTTCGATATGGAAAGTAGATTAATGATGTGATATACATGTCAATTCAGGAGAGGCTGCCAGGCCGACACCACAGCAGGGAACTACGACTCGAGCTCAGTCGTCAGGTAATTACACGATACCTGAATTTAACATTAGACAATATGTATTTTTTTTATTGGATTGATTGTGGTTGACATATTATAAATTATTATGTTGTTTACTTGAGAAAATAAGATATGCGATATGATGAATTAATTCCTGAATGAATGGGATTAGTGCCCTGGTGAATGGGCGTTGTAAGAAATTGAGTCCCTGGTTAATGGGATTAATACCCTGGCGAATGGATAAGTTGTTGAACTAATTCCTGATTTAAATGGAATTAGTGCCCTGGCAAATGGGCGAGATGAATAATGAATTCCCTGGTTAATGGGATTCGTACCCTGATGAATGGGTGAAATGTTGAACTAGGTTTTGGACTGATGACAACCGTGCTTGTTGAATGGACTGGTAGATTATGCTGAAATTTAATTGATATATAATAATACTAGATGAGCAAGTTAATTTAATGATCTTTTGACTAAATTTACAAAAAAAAAAAAAAGGAAGAAAGAAAGAAAGTAGAAATAATTTTATAAATGTCTTATTATTTTTATTTGTCTAATTGAATTATTGTATTAAATCTATTTTCAGGTACATCTCCCTACAGGACTGAACAGTAGATTAGTTTCTTATATTTTGTTGAATATCATGTTGTAATGAATGAATTTATCCTTTTGTTATGTAATATAATACGTCTACAATTTATCGAAAGCTTTTTGTGTAGCATAATCTATATTATGAATTTCTGCTTTAATTATGAACTTATTTCGATTACAATTTCGTTAACGATCCTTATTAATGTACTCCAGTTACCGTTTTTAGAATCATTCTTTAGATTGCATCCATGTAAATATGGGATATTGAATTGTTTAGACATATGTGAATTTAATTATTGAGAAGTTGTGATGTAATGAGAGGATGATGTCCTGGATGATAGGACAAGTAAGAAATTTGTTAATTGGGGATTGTGGAAGAAAAGTCGATAACTTGGTACCTAATAATATAGAGGAAACTCTGCCGAATTTTTTATTGATTACAGGAAAAAAAAAATCTTCTTTACTATTTGTTTTGAATATATAAATATTGGGGCTGTTACATCCTCATCACAACTAAAGCCTTTACGCTAGGTAACCTTCCCTTCTTCTTCTTCAACCTCCCTTCTACCCCCCGCCACAGCATGCAGAATTCATTGTGCATGGAGCGACGAAACGGTCTATGGGCTGAGCCAACAACCATGTGGCCCATAGGCTGAACTTGTTTTGGCCTAGCCTAAATGGTTGGGCCGGGTCTAGTCCATCCCTCCTAAAAAAGGCCAGGTCGGTTGGGCTGCCAGTCAGTCCAACCCAACTCAGCTACATCAAGCCCAACTTAACCCACTATATTTAATAATAATAATAATAATTTAAAAAACAAAAAAAAATCAAAAAAATTCTGAGGGTCGTTTCAAAAATATTTGTAGGCCCCTCACATGTTTTCCCAATAATTTTGCATAATATTAGGTTGTAGACTTGCACTGTAAGATATATATCTGATAGTAAAAATACCTTGTTTTCTCTAAAACAATTCTAAAAAGAAATTGAAAATAAAAAAAAATATATCAAATTTGTTTTAAAATTAATTTCCTCTAAAAAACAAATATTTTGTTTTTGCATACAGTCAAATCCTGAAAGTTTTCCAAGCATATTTTTCAAAAGATAAAAATCACAATATTTTTTTATCATGGTTTTCTTAAAAAAGATGGATATCGTAACTAGTTTATGATTATCCATTAAGGTTTGGTTAAAATACAAAACACTCATAACAATTATTTTGTTTGGAATGTTAGGAATTAGTTATATTTAGGAAATAAATGCAATGTTATATTTAGACTTTAGAACAATTAGGATTTCACTCAATAAAGTGGAGATTCTTTCACAAAGAAAAATTTACCTTTAACCTTAGAAAAAGACCAATGGATAGAAATGCAACTTGGAAAAACAATCAAACAACAATGCAGCTTATCTTAAGTAGGGTGCTCTAGAGGTAACACGTCTTTCCCTTGCACAACCAGTTTCTTACCCAGACTCTCATAGACCGTAGGTTTCCTAGTAACCTTAATACTAGGTGACGACTTGTAACATCCCCCATATCCAAGTTAAAACAACAATCTCATGGTCACTGATAAAAAAAGGTAATACACACACACACATGGTGTTCATATTAAAATTCACTAAAATTTCAGCAGAGTCTCCTCTATATTGGGTGGTCCTAAATTATCGACATACAACCTGTTTACACTTCTAATTTCCCGCATCTCCTCACTCAATTCAACCCAATCATCCTGGGTCTCAATCCCACAAAACACCATTATTCATATCAACCATAATATTTATGATATACATTGAACAACAATTATCACTATGGATGGATAAAAGATATAAACATGCATACAAGGAACATGGTTATATGAACTACATAATTAAATTCATCTAATCAAGTTTAAACTTTAATCATACAATTTAAGTTATACAAATATTTCCATGTTTACAAAATATAAGGTCATCTCCATAGACTACATAGCAAAAGGTGGGTAAAAGCTAAAATCTACTCCTGCCTCACATGTGATGGACTTGAAACAAAATACATATTATTGAAACATGAATATCGCAATAAGTATAGTAATACCTATATCCAATCATTTGAAAAGGTAGATATGTATTCTTGATGCGAACCTCGTGATCACGTGGTTACGCAACTCACAATCAAGATTGAGATTTGATCTCGGAAAGCCGAAATAGGTCTGATAGGAGTGTGACACAATGGAAACCTATCCCAAGGCACCAACACTATTGGAATGAGTAGAATGACGCCACGAAGCCAGTTAATCTTCGATAAGTCAGATTTAGTTCGTTCAAGAACTTAAGAATGCAAGAATCACTCTCACATGTTAAAACTGAAAAATTCAAAATAATAATCATCAAAAGCTGTTGAAATTTAAGGTACATGTGTTTAAATAGTTCTTAAAAGTAACCCTAATGGATCTACCCTTATAGGCTGAATTGACCCCCAAACAAAACTAACCCAAAAACCCTAAACTAAAAAGCCCATAACCTGATCCAAACAAGCCTTGGACCCTAGCTCAAAACAAAGTTTTAATTAAGCACAAACATGAAAGAAAACAACAAAAATAACTAATATGTCATTAAATACCACCAGCCCTTCTTTCCTTGTTGATGCGGATTAGCCCAACACCAAGCGTAATAATGCCAACGATCCATTGGAGGTGCCAATTGGGCCAATCACAAGAGCTAGGGAAAAGAAGCTTAAAGAAGCATTGAATGGGCTTGTTCAGAACTTATGGAGCAAGATGAACCTAGAAGGGCTTGGGACATTTAAAGAGCATGAAGGACAACCTTTAATTCATCTAGTTCAGATCCAAGAAGAGCCCAATTCGTGTGGAACAAGGGGTTGATATTTGCGGCCCAATACCAGCTTTGTTAGGCTTGTTTTGTTTCCTAATGCTACAAGGATAAAAAGCCAGCAATTTATTCTCCTAATTAAGTAAGGAAGTTGGCCATATCTTATTCCTAAATAGGGGAGGACTATTTAATACTTTTCCTAACATAGAAAGGAAAGTAATTAAATCAGCAACAAAGGAGGAAATTTATCCAAGCTAATCAAGGACATCAAAGGAAAGGGGGCAGCAATACAAATTTGTTTTAGCATATTAGGATGGTAACTTTCAGATTTTTATTATTTTCTTCTTAGTTTTTGGGTTATTATTACTTATTTGGGTCAATTGTAAGTGGGCTTCATATAAGTCCACCTAAGGGGGGTCCATTAGGGTTTCTTTAAGTCTAGAGTCAGTATAAATAAAGGCATAACCAAATATGTAAGGTTACGCAATTTTCAAATCAATAACTTCTTTGCTACACTTGTTGTGTGTTGGTGGGATAATCTCCCTTCCTTGGTTCTCTAAAGAACTGAAAATGACTTATCGAAGAACAACTGGCTTTGTGGCGTCATCCTTATACTTCTCATTTGCAAATCAATATTTGTTGGGTGGGGGTCTCTGTTTCCAATAGTGTTCGTGCCTAGGTATAAGTTATATTTGTGTCACACTCCTATCAAACCTGATTTACTTGGCTTTCCGGGAATTGGTGTCTTTGCGTGTGGGTTGTGTGACCACGTGATCACGAGGTTTGCATCATTTGGTATTAGAGCTTGGCTCCATTAATTAGGTTATATCCTTCTGAAATTTTCATTTCTTGTTGTTTCCGCAAAAAAAAAAAAAATCCTTAGTGTCCAATTTCTTCTCTTGATTTAGCAGCATATCAGGAAAAAAAAAACAAAACAAAATTATTTTGTTTGGTTCCTAACCAAAATATATCTGTGGCCTAAAAAAAAAGAAAGAAAAGAAAAGAAAAGAAAAGAAAAGAAAAAAGTCGTTCAGAAAGGCATTTATTTGTTTCTGCCGCAGAAAACTAAACAAAGGCAAATTTGACCAAATCAACTTGGAATGAGCTCAAATTTGATTCTGTTATTACTAGGACCCTAATCGCACCATATATTCATTTTGGGGTCAATTAGATATCATTTACTTTGGGTTTCAAATTCGGGTCTAATCAGGTTTTATTCATATTGTTTTTTTGCGTCAGTATATCAAACCTTATCGTAAATTGCTCAAATTTCATATTCTGTCTATTTGGGTTGGTAGAGCACTATATATGAAATTTTAGCTCAATTGGACATCATTGACTTTAGGTTCCAGATTCGGACTTAACTCGTCGTAAACGAGTCTGTTTTGTGTCAACTTTTGAAATTCGATTTCTTTTTGTTGTTTTCATTTCTTGCAGTTTATTTTCATCATATCCAACATATCTGGGTGTTGTTTCATCATTTTTCATATTTTATTTCTATTTTTTTTTCGAGTCTTCAATTTCGTTCATATTTTGGATAAACTCGCTTGCTACTCGCGAGACTATCATCACAGTTTTGTTTTGCTTGTTTTCTGGTTTTTATTGCTTCTTGAGTCATATATATATATATATATATATATATATATATATATATATATTTGGATTGCACTGCCAAGTTGGTTTTATTTGGTGTTGGTTTCAGTTTCGCAAGAACCGTAAGAAGGTGAGACGAGAGGTGTGAGCGTATGAGGACATTAAGAGTGTTTGAGCGAAACACGAGCGACGTGAGGATAATTTTTTTTACCACTAACCAATTTTTACAGGTACTATCATGTCAGTTCAAAACAACACACCACCCCATCTCGAGGGAGAACTTACGTTCCAAATGCAGGCCATGACACAGATGATGGAGAGGATGAATTTTGTGATGGAAAACGTGTGTGACAAACTTGATAGGATGGAGAAACGTGGTAACAAGGCTGGTACAAGCACCCAAAATCTGAGGACGCTTGGGGTTGAACCAAAAGCAAACAATGGTAGTAGGGCCGAAAGGCTAAGGTGGGCTGATTATGAGGATTTTGAGGAGGTCGTTGATGATATTGGTGATGGTGGTTTTGTGGATGAGGCCATAGGCCATCAGGAAGGTTTTCGGCAGCCTAGAAACCAAAGGGATTTTGGGAATAGAACTAGGGGCCAATTCGGCCAAAGGGAAAATTTTTGTGGTGTTGGGGGACATGCTGATGTAGATGGTGATTTGGATGCTATCAAACTGAAAATACCTTCTTTTCAAGGTAAAAAAAAAAATCCCGAGGCATATTTGGAGTGGGAGAAAAAGGTGGATTGGATTTTTGATTGCCATAACTATTCGGAGGCAAAGAAAGAGAAATTGGTTGTCATCGAATTCACGGATTATGCACTAATTTGGTGGGATCAGAATGTTATTAGTAGAAGGAGGAGTGGAGAGAGGCCGGTAGTGTCGTGGGAGGAGATGAAAGTGTTGATGAGAAGGTGATTTGTGCCTAACCACTATTATAGAGATTTATATATGAAATTACAGGGTTTGAAACAGGGTTCTAGGTCCGTGGATGAGTATTTCAAGGAGATGGAGATCACCATGATTCGGGCCAATGTGATTGAGGATCGGGAAGCTACTATGGCTAGATTTCTAAATGGGCTGAATATGGACATTGCGAATGTTGTAAAACTACAACATTGTGTGGAATTGGAGAACATAGTCCATATGGAAACAAAGGTGGAGAGGCAAATAAAGAGAGGGGGCAGTACACATTTTCAGACTAATTCGGCTTCATCTTCCTCAATATGAAGGCCAAATTTAAAGAGAGAAGGGGCTGCCCAACCAAAGCCTTATGCAAAGGCCGAGCCACCTAAGGCCAAAACGAATACTCATACGAATGGGAAAGGTAAATCTGAATATCAACCTACTCGTGATAGAGATATTAAATGCTTTAAGTGTTTAGGGAAGGGGCACATTGCATCTCAGTGTCCAAACCGAAGAGTTATGCTTACAAGAGACAATAGGGAGGTTGAATTTGAAAGTGAAAAATCTGAAAGTGAAGAGATGCCACCTTTGGTGGATTGTAGTGATGAGGAGATTGCATATCCTGTTGAGGGAGATGCCTTGGTTATAAGGCGTGTGCTGAACATGCAAATCAAAGAATATGATGTAGATCAACAACGGGAAAATATATTTCACACTCGATGTCATATCCAAAAAAAAGTATGTAGCATGATAATTGATGGAGGTAGTTGTGCTAATGTTGCTAGTGATACCCTTATGAAGAAATTGAATATGAGTTGTATTAAGCATCCTAGGCCTTATAGATTGCAATGGTTGAATGAATGTGGTGAAGTGAGGGTTACTAAGCAGGTTTTGATTGTGTTTGCTATTGGGAAGTATTCTGATGAGATTTTGTGTGATGTAGTCCCAATGCATGCTAGTCACTTACTTTTAGGGCGTCCATGGCAGTTTGATCGGAAAGCGATTCATGATGGGTTTAGAAATAGGTTCACTATTGTAAAGGATGGTAAAACCATCACTCTTGTACCTCTTTCTCCAAAATAAGTGTATGATGATCAAATGAAATTAAAAAAAGAATGTGAGGATGGGAAGAGTGAAAATTCACGTGAGGACAATGGTGAGAGAAAACCATCATATTCGGCTAAACCTAAATCATTAATTAAACCAGTTGAGAGTGGAGGTCAAAACCGAGGAGTGAAGAAAGTAAGCTTGTGTGATGATAGTAGTGTGGAAAAATTAAAGAAACAACCTAATTTTTATGCAAAAGGATCTCAAATCAGATCTGTATTTTTCACTAATAAGCCAATGATCTTGCTTGTGTATAAGGAGGCTTATTTTAACACTAACGATCTTGATTCTGCTATTCCTAGTGTGGTTGTTTCTTTGATACAGGAGTTTGATGATGTTTTTCCTGAAGACATCCCTAATGGATTACCACCATTAAGGGGGATTAAACATCAAATTGACCTTGTGCCTGGAGATTCGATTCCTAACCGTCCAGCCTATAGAAGCAACCCCGAGGAGACAAAGGAGCTTCAAAGGCAAGTAGATGAGTTGTTGATGAAGGGGTACATTCGTGAGAGTATAAATCCTTGTGCTGTGCCAGTGCTACTTGTGCCTAAAAAGGATGGAACATGGAGGATGTGTGTTGATTGTCGAGCCGTCAATAACATAACGGTAAAGTATCGACATCCTATTCCTAGGCTTGATGACATGCTAGATGAGTTACATGGATCATGTATTTTCTCTAAGATTGACCTAAAAAGTGGGTACCATCAGATTAGGATGAAAGAGGGTGATGAGTGGAAAACTGCATTTAAGACTAAGCATGGTTTATATGAATCGTTAGTCATGCCGTTTGGACTTACGAACGCGCCTAGCACATTTATGCGTTTAATGAATCATGTATTGCGTGCGTTTATAGGTAAGTTTGTTGTTGTGTATTTTGATGACATTTTGATCTATAGCAAGAACTTAAATGAGCATCTTGATCATTTGCGTAATGTACTTAGTGTGTTGCGTAGTGAGCAATTATATGCTAATCTTAAGAAATGTACCTTTTGTATGGAAAAAAAAATTGTGTTTCTTGGCTATGTCGTAACTGCACAGGGTATCAAGATGGACAAGGAGAAAGTTAAGGCCATCTGGGATTGGCCTACACCAAAATCGGTAAGTGAGGTAAGGAGTTTTCATGGACTTGCTAGTTTTTATAGAAGGTTTGTGAAGGATTTTAGTACTATTGCTGCACCTTTAACTGAAATTGTTAAAAAGTCTGTTGGATTCAAATGGAATGATGAACAGGATAAGGCTTTTAATTTGTTGAAAGATGAACTTTGTTCAGCACCTATTTTAGCTTTGCCAGACTTTACGAGAGCTTTTGAAGTTGAATGTGATGCGTCAGGTATTGGCATAGGAGCTGTGTTAATGCAGGATAAAAGGCCCATTGCGTATTTCAGCGAAAAACTTAATGGGGCAGCTTTGAATTACCCTACATATGACAAGGAGCTCTATGCCTTGGTAAGAACTCTAGAGACGTGGCAGCATTACCTGTGGCCCAAGGAGTTTGTGATACATTTTGATCATGAATCATTGAAGCACTTGAAAGGGCAAGGTAAGTTGAGTAGGAGACATGCCAAATGGGTGGAATTTATTGAAACCTTTCCGTATGTGATCAAGTATAAGCAAGGAAAAGAAAACATTGTGGCTGATGCACTTTTGCGCAAGTATGTTCTTTTATCTACTTTGGATGCTAGATTTCTAGGATATGAACACACAAAAGAATTGTACAAGGATGATAGTGATTTTGCTAATGTTTACAATGCTTGTGAAACTTCGGCTTTTGGGAAGTTTTATAGACTTGATGGATATTTGTTTAAAGAGAGTCGATTGTGTGTTCCATTAAGTTCTATGCGTGAATTGCTTGTACGTGAAGCACATGGGGGCAGGTTGATGGGGTATTTTGGTGTTGTTAAGACTTTGGAGGTGTTGCATGAGCATTTTTATTGGCCTAAAATGAAAAAAGATGTGCAGCGCATATGTGGTAGATGCATAACTTATAGGAAAGCAAAGTCTAGGACTCAACCACATGGCTTGTATACCCCTTTGCTTGTACCTAAGGAAACATGGGTAGACATTTCGATGGATTTCATTTTAGGTTTACCTAGGTCAAAACGGGGTAGGGATTCAATCTTTGTAGTTGTTGATAGGTTTTCAAAGATGGCACACTTTATTCCATGTCATAAAACCGATGATGCCACTAACATTGCTGATTTGTTCTTTAGGGAGATAGTACGACTTCACGGGGTCCCTAAGAGCATTGTTTCTGATAGAGATGTTAAGTTCCTTAGCTATTTTTGGAAGGTGTTATGGGGAAAATTGGGTACTAAACTGTTGTTTTCAACTACTTGTCACCCCCAAATAGATGGACAAACCGAAGTAGTTAATAGGACCTTAACACAACTTCTGCATGCTGTCATTCAAAAGAACTTAAAGAATTGGGAAGATTGTTTGCCATTTATAGAGTTTGCATATAATCGTAGTGTGCACTCTACTACTGAATTTTCACCATTTGAAATTGTGTATCGATTTAACCCTTTAACTCCAATGGATTTGATTCCTTTGCCTGTTGATGAAAGGGTTAGTTTGGATGGTAATCGTAAAGCACAGGTGGTGAAGACACTCCATGAGAGTGTGCGGCAACAGATTGAAAAGAGGAATCGTGTGTATGTGACCAAAGCTAATAAGGGGCGCAAACATGTTGTCTTTCAGCCCGATGATTGGGTTTGGGTCCATATGCGTAAGGAGAGATTTCCGGCCCATAGGAAATCAAAGCTACAACCATGAGGAGATGGGCCATTTCAAATCCTTGAGAGGATCAATGACAATGCTTATAAAGTTGATTTGCTAGGTAAGTATGGTGTTAGTGCTACCTTTAATGTTTCTGATCTTACTTTGTTTGATGTAGGCGATGATTCGAGGTCGAATCCTTTCGAAGAGAGAGGGGATGATGTGGATTAGCCCAACACCAAGCGTAATCATGCCAACAATCCATTGGAGGTGCCAATTGGGTCAATCACAAGAGCTAGGGCAAAAAAGCTTAAAGAAGCATTGAATGGGCTTGTTCAGAACTTATGGAGCAAGATGGACCTAGAAGGGCTTGGGACATTTAAGGAGCATGAAGGACAGCCTTTAATTCATCTAGTTCAGATCCAAGAAGAGCCCAATTTGTGTGGAACAAGGGGTTGATATTTGCGGCCCAATACCAGCATTGTTAGGCTTGTTTTGTTTCCTAATGCTACAAGGATAAAAAGCCAGCAATTTATTCTCCTAATTAAGTAAGAAAGTTGGCCATATCTTATTCCTAAAGAGGGGAGGACTATTTAATGCTTTTTCTAACATAGGAAAGAAAGTAATTAAATCAGCAACAAAGGAGGAAATTTATCCAAACTAATCAAGGACATCAAAGGAAAGGGGGCAGCAACACAAATTTGATTCTAGCATATTAGGATGGTAATTTTTGGATTTTTATTATTTTTATTATTTTCTTCTTAATTTTTGGGTTATTATTACTTATTTGGGTCAATTATAAGTGGGCTTTATATAAGTCTACCTAAGGGGGGTCCATTAGGGTTTTTTTAAGTCTAGAGTCAGTATAAATAAAGGCATAACCAAATATGTAAGGTTACGCAATTTTCAAATCAATAACTTCTTTACTACACTTGTTGTGTGTTGGTGGGATAATCTCCCTTCCTTGGTTCTCTAAAGAGCTGAAAACGACTTATCGAAGAACAACTGGCTTCGTGGCGTCATCCTTATACTTCTCGTTCGTGAATCAATATTCGTTGGGTGGGGGTCTTCGTTTCCAATAGTGCTGGTGCCTAGGTACAAGTTATCTTTGTGTCACACTCCTATCAAACCTGATTTACTTGGCTTTCCAGGAATTGGTGTCTTTGCGTGTGGGTTGTGTGACCACGTGATCACGAGGTTCGCATCACTTGTGTAGCTAGGATGAATAAGGAATCCTTATAAGAAAAGGATTCTAAAATATTAATGAATCATTGCCATACTTGTAGATAGTTAAAAATACATGATGATCCCCTTATCCGGGATCCTAACATACACTGAATATATCTAGTCAATACTCGATAATCCCCGTACTCGAGATCCTAAAATACACTATATGTATGCTACTCCATACACGGTGATCCCCGTACCTGGGATCCTAACATACACTGAATGTATCTAGTCAATACTCGATGATCCCCGTACTCGAGATTCTAAAATACATTATATGTATGTTAGTCAATACACGGTGATCCCCTTACCCAGGATCTTAACATACATTAAATATATGCTAGTCAATACACGGTGATCCCCGTACTCGGGATCCTAACACACATTACTCATATATTTTATTTATCAGCGGTACTTCCATCACTTAACAATTTACAGAAAGGTCAGTCACCTTGAACGCACATACATCTGGAATATTATCCAAATTAACAACATCATTACACTAACTTCTATCCTTTGACATAATATCTAACAATTGCAAATTCACATCTCACATTATTAACATGTTAAATCATTAAATTTAACTAGATAGTTTAGGTGAGATCACTTACCTGCAGTAGAAGGTCTACTTCCGCTCCCCTGCTGTTGTTGTTGCACTATGTCTGCGGTCCCTCTTGTAATCATAAGCTTATCTCATAAACTGTTACTGTCTAGACATTAAACTGTAACTATCTTGAACTCTTACTGTGTAAACATCCAAAAAACAAGAGAGAGAAGTAAAGTCGGAATGACTCCACTATCACTACCGATTTCTGAATTGGCAACGACAAAGATTTTGGTTGCCGATTTCTGAATCGCCAGCGGCACAATCTTTAGCTTCCGATTTTTGAATCACCAGCAGCATAGTGTGGTTGCTGATTTTTGAATTGGCAACGCTGCAGTTTTCGCTACTGCTTTTTGAATCGACAGTGATGCAATTTTTACTACCGATTTCTGAATCAGAAGCGATGCAGGCATGCAGTTTTTGCTGCTAATTTTGAATCAGCAGCGACACAGTTTTTTCTATCGATTTCTGAATTCGCAATCGGCAGCAATGTAGTTTTCACTGTCAATTTCTAACTCAATTTTTGCTGTCAATTTCTAATTCAGCAGCGACATAATTTTCATTGCCGATCTCTGAATCGGCAACAACTGAGTCTAATTAAAAAGTTTAGGGAACAAACCATACTACCTAAAGAAGCTAAAAGGGAGGGGGTAAAACTGATTTTGGACAGACCAAAACAGGGACAAGAACACTTCTAACCCAACCCCAAACACTCCAACTCAGTTTATGTGAAGTATAAATGCAAGGAGAGAGAGAAGGTGACCCTTCCTCTTCCTAAAGTCTGCCTACAGCAGATGATATATATTGTGCTGGAATTCAGAATGCATGAATGTGTTCATGTTAAAACCATGTAACTTTGCTGAGATTTGATGATATATACTATATGCTGGAATTAAGAATGCATGTATGTGTTCATGTTAAAACCATGTAACTCTACTGGGATTTGATAATATACTTTGTGCTCGAATTGAGAATGCATGTGTGTGTTCATGTTAAACCCATGTAACCCTGCTAGGATTTGATGATATATTATGTGCTAGAATTGAAAATGCATGTGTGTGTTCTACAACAAATTTGAAATTTGCTTTCGAAATTGAATTGGTTGTAGCGAATTAACATTTGCTACTGAATTTTGTGTCCTGCATCAAAGCTGGGATTCGCTGTTAAAGTTGTATTGTCTACAGCAAATTTGTAATTCACTGCTGAAATTGAGATGTTTGCAGTGAATTAACATTCGCTGCTGAATTGTGTGTCCTACAATGAATTTAGTATTCGCTTCCAAAGTTGGATTGTCTTCAGTGAATTTGTATTTCGCTGGTGAGATTGGGTTGTTTATAGCGAATTAATGTTTAGTGCCTAATTATGTGTCCTGTAGAGAATTTGGGATTCACTGCAGAAGTTAAATTGAAATTCGCTGCTGAATTTTGTGTTCTACAATGAAATGTTGAGTTGCTGTTAAGGTTGTATCGTCTGCAATGAATTTGTGACTTGCTGCTGAAATTGAGTTATTTGTAGCGAATTTGCATTCGCTGCAGCGAAGTAGCATTCACTGTCGAAATTTTGCGCCAACAGCGAAAGAATTTTGGCTATCGAATCAACAATTTTAGAAAAACAACCAACTACGCAGTGAATTTATAAACGCAATATAGACTCAAGAAGCAAAGAATTACAAAACTAACAAAACAAAACTCGATGATAAATTCACAAATAGCAATGTAAATTTGTTCAAATAATATGATGATTTGAAGACACGAAATAAAAAAAGAATTAGAAAAGAGCTAAACAATTATGAATTATCAAGAACTAAAAGAAATTTCTAGAAACTCAAGAAATCAACTAACTACCCAAATTTTCAAGAAACACAATCAAGACTACTAAAAGATTAACGAATCAAGGTTTTTTAAAGCATGTATTTGGCCAAAACTCAAACAAAGTGATTTTTTTTTTTTTTTTTGTGCAGCACCAATCAAGATTTCAAGATCAAGCCTCCCTTTATATATATATATATATCGGCAAGAACAAAACAAATTAAGAACTTAGGTATGTATAGAATCAAGAAAGAGCTCTCAGTCAGCTAAAACTAGAGCGAGAATCTAAAGAGAGATGCTCTCCCCCTTTCCCCTTGGAATGGCGTTCTGTATGGCTATTGAGAATCTCATCTTTTGGTATCTCTTCTCAAGGTCCTTAATCTAATAGAAGTTATAGATCATTATTTATCAGCTCTCGTTTTTTGTCTACGATGTGCTCTCTGCACATCAAGCCTCCCTTACCTTCTCTCCCCCAACTCTCTCGCCACACAATTATGTGGTGCAGGGTCGGTCTGTTGGTGATAATGTGCGGATGCTTTCTCATGATTGCTTGGAACAGGGATCCACTTGGCTGCTGTTGCTACCAATCTGCTGGGTTGGAAGGAGATACATCTCTCTGATGCTGTCGATTTCTGAGTTTCTAGGCAAATGCTCCTTTGTCTACTAGGTTGGTTTTTATGCATTTTTATTGCCATATGGCTTTGATGCTTGTTCAAGGGAGCCTGTTAACACGACCAAAAAATTGATGTCTTCTTCCAAGTGCAGGGGTGTCGAAGTAATAAATAACCTGGCAAGACCGGGGTCGAACCATAGGGAGGTTAATTGTATAAATTATAAATAACAATAATACAACAACAAAAAAATAACAATAATAATAGTAGTAATAATAGTAATAGTAATAGTAATAGTAATAATAATAATAATAATAATAACAATAAAGAAGAAGAAGTTGATGAGAACTTTGAGATTGAAGATTAATGTAAGGATTAAACAATGATAAAAACAAATGTCAAGGTTAGAGGATCCACTAATGGTATTTCAAACAAGTACAGTATAACCTCTTATTACTCAACTGGAAACCACACACAAAGGAGGTTCCAATCAGATGATTTGTCGTTAATAGCTCATTATAAATTGTTAACATGATCATATTAATTATCTTATTTACGTAACACCAAACTTTTAAATATTGTCAGGAATTCATGGTGCTAACATATGTTAACAACAAATCAAGTTCCTTTCACAGCACAAATGTAGGTAATATCATACGGTTGGGCTATGAGAGTGCCAAGCATTTGTTGTACCAAGTGTTATACAACACAAATCTAGATTAACCATTTAACAAGCAAGGTATTAAGAATTAGTAAGATAAAAAGATAAGACATGTTAATATTAAACATTAAGGTCCATGTTGAGTTTACACCATACTTATTCTTACACCATTAGTGTAACCTTTTCACCTTGACATAATAAACTTAGCTAAACATAATGAAGAAGAGAAACATAAATAAACAAAACAAGAACATAAAGAAAATACAAGTTAACTAAGTAAAGGAAAGGAAATGAAAAGCACAAACAAGATATTAATGAAAGCAAAACTTAAAAATTACAAAAAAAATATACAAAGAAAGAGAGAGTAAGAGCAAGCTCATGATCTGAATAATCAAGCCCCCAAATGCATGGCAAATGCCTCCTTTTATAGGCCAAATTTTAGAACTATTGATTTGATGAATAATTGTTGAGTGGGTAGCCAACTCTTGACTTGGTGAAAATCCTTATCTTCTTGTCTGAATAAAACAACATTGCTAGCATCAGAACTTGGTCCACCTATACTATAAAAGTTGTAGGAAATTGTCTTAGCTTTCCAGAAAAAAAAATTAAGGTCATTTGGACTTCTAGAACTTGAGATATGGGTTGAACACTGAACAGTATCTGAGCTGCAAGACATATTCGGACTTCTCCATTGTTGCTATAATTTGGACTTGAAAACAACCTTCTTAGATCTTGACGTCCACATGAAAGTTGTAGGCCTATGTCTTACCTAATCTGTGTAAAATTTTGAGATCATTTAGACATTTAAAACTCGAGATATGACCTAATTACCAAACAGTGTTCCAGTTTAGACTACACCAACATCTCTTTTCTATGTTTGGCCCTCTCTTTGTCCTTTCAATTCCAATGCTTGAATTCATCAATCAATCCTTTGATTTATGTGATAGGCCTGCATTTAAGATGAACATTTACCATATATTAAGGCATTTTATAATATCAGACTTGTTATTATAAAACATGCTTTAGTTAAGGAGTTATTGATACTTCAAGTGCAAAATGATGATATAAAACCTTGATAAATATGCACTTTTAAGTACTAATCACACCCCCCCCCAACCAGCTTATTACTAGTCCCTAGTAATCAAAACGTTAAAATAGAAAAACAATTTGCAATTTCTACAAAACAAGGCATTCATCATTCAACTACCATTAATCTATTCAGATAAACAAACTCTCATTAAATTCATATATCTGCTCAATACCTCTTAAACAAGGTATTAATAAACCTTTCTTTTGTGCTCAAAATATCGACATATAGTTATGGGGCTTTACTTGGAAGAAAACAAAATTTTTTTTTTAATGTTTAAGGTTAACTTCCTTGGGTTAGGATTATTATCTTTTTCTTTTTTTTTCATTTTACTTTTTAAATATATATACATATAACTTAAAACACAATGCATCTTTAACCCATGTAACGAGCTTTCAGCTAATGACTCCTAGACTAGTTGGTATTAGGGCATTAGGTGTTGAGACACTCCTACGAGCTTAATAACTCGAGTTGCAGATACTGATATGTAGATAGTGCAACGTTTGATTCCCTTAAGCTTTTCTCCTCATCCCATGTAACAAGCGTTAGGCCAATAGCTCCCAAATTAGTTGACTTTAAGGTATTGAGTGTTAAAACACCCTTTCGAGCTCAATTGCTTAGATTAGGGAGGCTACGAAACCAAACTTATCTACACTTTTATTATTATTATTATTATTATTATTATTATTATTTTGCAAATTATATACTATCAATTTCCCTTAGTTGTTACCTTTAACAAAAGAACATAAATAATGTAATAATCCAATGTACAACCCACAATCATATGTTAAAGTGTGTGTGTGAAAATAAAGATTTAAGAATACTTGTTAAATGAGCATATGAGCAGAATCAAGTGATAACAATATGAGAGTTTGTAAACCTGAATATTTCAAGAAGTATTCTGATAGACCTTGTTAAGAATGTCTACTAAGATGCGTCTCAAGAGTCACTTTAACAAAAGAACTCCTTTTACTCTATCATCTTAGTAACAACAGTTTTGCAAATAGTTTATAAAATAAAAAACACAATTAGTTTATATATATATATATATATATATATATATATCAACTACTACCCTTTCCCCCCAACCAAAATGAGAGATTGTCCTCAATGTCCTAAGGTAGAAAGATAGAATATAGAAGACATCACCTAAAATAGTGAACACTAACAAACCTGAAA